>SKCR01030736.1:0-176845 GCA_019454045.1 Zanthoxylum bungeanum
CCTTAATGTAATATGCTTCCACTGTTTCTATTAATGTTTATGGGTATGCTAATTCGTGTGTTTATTTGAATTATCTTGCATGTGCTGAATGAGACTTGGTTATATCATTTTGTAAACCTGTTCATTAAAACTGGCATAAGTAAGGGACCATTCCGAACCCAAAGGTTTGAGGTCTTCCCTTGCGAGGGGTGAGTGCGGCATTAAATCATTTCCCAGTTCACACTGGGTGGCGACTCTTTTATTCTTCGGTTTAGTCCCCCGCGGGCTACTCCGTACTCCCATTGGGCCGCGAGCCCGGACAGCGTCCCCGTACCTCTGTACCATGTCTACAGTCTGGCGACTCCACTGGGGATAGAGAATCGGCCCCGAAATAATGTCTTGTAATGTTTATGATTTTTGCTTTAGTTAACCTTGTCTCATATGTTTTGCATACCCTTTATTACCTTGATGGCATCATGTATCATGAAGTCATTTTCCCTGGAAGTGCCGAATTATTATATGGTATCATCACTCGTTGGCACGTACCTTAGGGTATAAAAAACGTGCGCTCATTTGGTCGCTCGAACCCTTGAGTGGAGAGACCTAGTTGTGGGCAACCCTTCGCCGGCGGGAGCCTTTATCTATACTCCTATAAACCCGCATGTGAACCATAGTTGTATGACCTATAGAAGCCACCCTTTTATGCTTGTGTTTGGGACCATCATCATTTGGATCCAGTTGGACTTCCCGTCATAAGATACAAACTTGTTGGGATATTTAAACTGGGACGAGTTTATGTCTTATGACGATTGGGCCAAAAGCTTCCAAAATAATGATGGACACTTTGTGTTTGGGCCCCCTATCATTTGAAGTTGTTTAGCCACGTTATCGAAAAAGTGTAAACCTGTTGGGTCTTTTTCAACTGGGACAAGTTTGCACCTCGCAATAATATGATTGAATGCTTTGAAATGGTAATGGGCCAACTTGTATGAAAGTCTTGATGGACTTAGAAAATCCAATCATAATTCAAATATGCCAGAAGCATGAGTCTGATATCCACACTGGCTTTCATCCAAGAAGGATACGCCTTGTTACGGCATATTTGCATACTTTTGGATGCTTCCAAGTTCATCCCCATGACCACGGTTACCGAAATCCCAATTCGTCATTTCCAGACAATGGCATGATCCTATAGTAGGCTTAGTCCATGTTGTAAATGGGCGGTCTTTATCTTTTACCGATGGGAAGGAACTGAGGTAGCCAAGGTTCACCCTTGTAGCGTAGGAGAGAATGATTTTGTGTACCCCACATCAGTGCATAAAATAAGCCATACCTAGGACATAAATAGACTTACCACGAGTGTGGGAGAAATAAGGTCGGAAGGATATATGTTGTTTTGATAACCACATGCATCTCATGCATACACGCATCATGTTAACCCCGTGTCTTAAAAGCCATCATAGATATCCGTTGGGTTAGAGAAGAAGGAAGACTTGTCAAGAAGAGTTTAGCAAACATGGATATCAGGGAAGAGGAAGCCGAGAAAAAAAAATTTACAGCATGAATAAAAAGACCATTGGGGGCCTTTAGAAAAAAAAGAAAAAAAAAGAAAAAAAAAAGAGAAAAAAAAATTTGTTTGTTTTTAGTCCTCAATAGTTAGGCATAAGTCCAAGGATGAAATCATTTGCTTTAGGGTGAAATCTTAGAAATGATAAGTTCTTGATGTGCTTTTATCTGACACTTTGAGTAATTGATCTATGTTAGACTCGCAAGCACTTCATTATGGGTTCTTAGCAGTGAAAACCTGAGTAGTCAGCAAGGTGACTAGTTGAAGAAATTACAGGTCAATGAATGAACTTTTGCTTAGATGCCTATCCTAATTTGCTTGTGTTATGATGTATGGTATGGTTGAAAATAAAAGAAAAATCTCAAAAAAAAAATAATATAAACCACCTATAACTGATAAGCGTGAAGCTACCCAAAGGGGAGTATTAGTACCACATGAGGAGAAATGCTACCTTAAAGGGTAGGTGTGTTGAAAAAAAAAAGAAAAAAAAAAGAAGAAAGAAAGATCAAAGAAAAAGAAAACCATACCATATTGAGCACGGAAAAGCAATTGCAGAGCATAATTGAGATATCTAGGTTGGTTTGACCCATCGATCCTAAATTTTGAAACGAAATGATTGAGTTGGCTTACCTAGGGATCAAGATGTAAAAGAACATTTGCACACACATAGACTGTGAGTCTAGCATAGAAGATTTATTCAAAGACTTGGATTTGAGTTGTATCGAGTGCTTTGAAGGTTCTCTTGTTTCATTACTAGGCATTCTTTGAGGACAATAATATGTATAACTATTGGGACTATTTTGTATCCAGTAATATAGTATATTGATACGGAGTGACACATCATGTAGTCCATCATGACCTAATGCAAGCAACGAAGAATAGAAAGCTAAACCAAAGCGAACAATAGAAAGCTAAACCAAGTTTGGGGGCGACCAGTCTACCACCTCAAAAATCAGGGACATGACGAGATCTTGAGTCATGGGACCAAAGAAAACTGAGTAATCACTAGAGTAGAATTGACAAAAGGAAACCATAAGCAGACCTTGGGGGCTATCAAAGACTTTTGTAGGAAAGAAGCACCGAGGAACACAAGGAAGACCTAACCAATCGGAATAGAAAATACATCCATGCATACATGCATTCACGTCACATACACGTAATTTTTGTTTTTTCTTCGCAGGTTTTTGAAGAAAGAAAAGGAAAAAGCGGCGAAGATGAGCAATCCGGGAATGACACTCCGGGAATGGAGCATAACCTCAGGAATGAGGACAAGCAACTCCTCGGGAATGAGGATGAGCAAGCCTGGAATGACACTCCGGGAATTGAGCATGACCTCGGGAATGGGGACGACCAACTCATCAGGAATGAGGACGAACAAGCGAGGAATGGCACTCCGAGAATGGAGAACGGTTTGGGAATTTACCACCTCTCACAAAGTAACGGTTCGGGAATGAACCATCTCATCAGTAACGGTTCAGGAATGGACCACCTCTCACAAAGTAACGGTTCGAAAATGAACCACCTCACATCAGTAACGGTTCAGAAATGAACCACCTCGCATCAGTAACGGTTCGAAAATGAACCATCTCTCATCAGTAACGGTTCAGAAATGAACCACCTCACATCAGTAACGGTTCCGAAATGAACCACCATCAGTAACGGTTCAGAAATGAACCACCATTAGTAACGGTTCGGAAATGAACCATCTCACATCAGTAACGGTTCAGAAATGGACCACCATCTCACATCAGTAACGGTTCGGGAATGGACCACACCTTTCAAGTAACGGTTCGAGAATTGACCATCTCTCAAGTAACGGTTCTGGAATGAACCACCTCTAAAGTAATGGTTTGGGAATGAACCATCTCATCAGTAACAGTTCGGGAATAGACCACCTCTCAAGCAATGGTTCGGGAATGAACCATCTTATCAGTAACGGTTCGGGAATGGACCATCTCTCAAGTAACGGTTCGGGAATGAACCACCTCTCAAGTAACGGTTCGGGAATGAACCATCTCATTAGTAATGGTTCGGGAATGGACCACCTCTCATGTAATGATTCGGGAATGAACCACCTCTCAAGTAATGGTTCGGGAATGAACCATCTCATCAGTAACGGTTCGTGAATAGACCACCTCTCAAGTAACGGTTCGGGAATGAATTACCTCTCAAAGTAATGGTTCGGGAATGAACCACCTCACATCAGCTCAATTCGGTAATGAGTCCTACAGATCCCAGCATCTTGCAGAGATAAACCTTAGGGGTAGCAGCACCTCGTCACCAAATCAATTCTGTTCGAAGCATCTCGTAAAGCAGCGGGTAAGTACGACAGCCGATTAACTAGGTAAGTAAAAAAAATACACATTGTTTAAAGATGCTCACTTATTCGTTCTTCAATGTGACAGGTGTCAGATAACGGGAAATATTTCGAGAAGAAATGAATGACCTCTTCAAAACATTCTCGAAGTGGAGATATTTGATGTATGAGGGATTGACTTTATGGGACCATTTGTTCAATCATATGGAAACCTGTACATTCTGGTTGTAGTAGACTATGTCTCTAAATGGGTTGAAGTAATATCACTGCCATCAAGTGACTCCAAAGTGGTGTTAAAATTCCTCAAAAAGAATATTTTCAATGGCTTCGGAACACCTCGAGCGATCATCAGTGATTGTGGCACACACTTCTGCAATAGATACTTCAATGCACTCATATCCAAATACAGAATTACTCACAAAGTTGCCATTGCTTATCATCCACAGTCTAGTGGTCAGGTTGAAGTTTCAAGTAGAGAAATCAAAAGAATCCTGGAGAGAACCGTTGGGTCAACTAGGAGGGACTAGTCTACAAAATTAGATGATGCATTATGGGCCTACCAGACAGCTTATAAGACAACTATTGGAATGTCGCCATATCGAATGGTTTTTGGGAAAGCATGCCATCTTCCTGTGGAGCTCGAACATAAAGCGTACTAGTCACTAAAGAAGTTAAATTTTGATTTGCAAGCAGTATGAGTGAAACGGCTTCACCAATTGAATGAATTGGAGAAATTTCACCTTTATGCTTATGAGAATGCCAAACTGTACCAAAAAAGACCAAGAAGTGGCATGAAAAAAAAAATAGTGCGCATACAACTAGAACCAGGGCAGCGATGTTGTTATACAACTCACGATTGAAACTTTTCTCTGGCATGTTGAAATCAAGGTGGTCAGGTCCATTTGTGATTACCCAGGTGTTACCCTAACGATTAGTTGAGATACATAACTCCAACTCCAACAACACATTCAATGTCAAGAGCCAACGTGTCAAGCACTATTAGGGAGAATCATTTGAGCGAAAAAAAAAAGTCTCACACTGGCAGATCCAGCCTAACATTCAGGCAGTCATGTCTAGCTGACAATGTTAAACTTAGCGCTAACAGGGATGCAACCAATGTAATTTGTGCATATATTGAGATTTGGTGTGTTTTATTTTTGTGTGTTTAATTTTTATAGGAAAAGTCACAGACAGAATGGAAGGCGTTCTTGCAAAACTTCACAAGCATTTTCCTTCTCTCCCTCAAAATTCTCTGATGAAAGTTTACAAAGCACGCATTGAAAGAATGAGACTTCTGATGATCCAAGGTATTCCTAGTGATATTCGTTGGATAATTGAAGCACGAGTCTGATTGGTAGGTGAGTTATCTGACTCTTTTATTTCATTTCTGCCTGGTTTAGGAAAACTACTTATGCTAAGAAAAGAATAGCTAAACGATTAGGTGTTTGTTATAAATGTGCATGATGTACATGCAATACTCGTTGTCGTTCTTTAGGAATGGCGTCTGATAACCGTGAAGATAAAATAAAATTCATTAGGGATGGCATGAGTAAAGAGTTTTTAGATGACATATCATTGACTCTTGAGACGCATTCCAGTGGATACGTGTATCACGCGATTCACAATTTACATACACAGTTTCAAAGAGAAAGACAACAATTAAGTCTCGGGAATCTGACTTTAAAAGACCATGTTTACCAATTTATAAGACAATTGGATGGGAAGCTTATCCCTGACACATAGATGTTAGTCAAGCCGTTTCTTCATGGTCATATTATTATTTCTTTGTCTTTAACTAATAATTGTGATTTGTTTTGTTATTTTCTTTTATTTTAGCCGACAAGATCCAGATTTTTTGACTTTCACGATTTCTTTTATTGTTTAGCTAATAATTGTCATTTCGTAGGTACTAGTGCTATTATTACTCGACCTTTTTCAGGATCGATAAATTCAGCTTGTCATTGCTCTCTTCAACACATCCAGATTTTAGAGAATAATAAAAAATAAAAAATGGAAGCATATTCAAGAAGACGAGTTGTTAACATATGTGTGTTTTCCGGATTGAATTTAGGTTTAGACTTGCAATATTTTGAAATTTACTATAAATTCAAATCAACATGACAAATTTCGAGTTTTGAACATGTTAAATTTTCTTATGTCTAGTTTCAAAAGAAATTTATTGTTCCCTATTTGGAGGTCCATAACTCATTTATAATTAAGAAAATACAACCTATCCAGATTTTATTCCAGAAACTCAGCACTAAATTCAAATTTTACTACAAATTTATGCTCGCATGAAAATTATGATTTTTGACTATGTTAGTGTAGGCATTGCATTTTGCATTTGAAACCCGATGATGAGCCTCAGTTGGAGGCACTACCTTTTAAGTCGCGGAAGCCGCGGGAAACGGACGTCGGAACGGAGGAGTCAAGAATTGACTCATATTCAGATTAAGTTCGCTGGTTTAGCTTCGGGTTACTTGTTGGTTTTCCGTTTTAAAAAAATTATTCCCGGCCCAAAACACTCACAAATCACCTAACCTCGGCCCGAAATCCCCACAAGCCCCTTGGCCTTGACCCAAAACCCCGCAAGCCTACACACCTTGTCCACACAAACCAAACCCACCAACCAAAGGCCCACACGCCCTAACCAAGGCCCACACGCCCACTCACCCTAATACACACCCAAATTAAATCAAATATTAAGTTAAATATAATTGGATAATGTAATTAATAAAATATTAATTAAATCATTTACCAAATTAATAATAAAACACAAAATATAATCATGCCTAATTAAAACAAATCAAATATGTTATATACCTAAATTAAAAAGATGATATACCTAATTAAAATCAATCATAACAAATAAAAAATATTGACTTCCTAATCTAACAAATTAAATGTCTAATCCTAACCAATCAAATATATTGTATTCCTAATCTAAACCAAATTTGTCCCCCCTCAATCTTTGACTTTCCTTGCTCCACACTAAATCAAATCCTTTCTTTGTGAGACAAGGTGAAGCCCTAGCCCTTCTCTATATAAACAACACTTTTACAAGGCATCCTCTCCTCATAGTTCACGCCCATCACAAGAAATAAAGAAGCAAAGAATTTCCAACCCCTTCTCCAAGCTCTCCATTCATGCCAATTACAAGAATAAGTAACAAAAAATATTCTTTTCATCTCCTCCATTCCATAGCCGAACACATCACTCTCCTCAACCCCTCCATAGCCGAAAATAATAAGCCTTTATATCCTCCTAAAGCCACCGAAACCACCCTTATACAGCAGCCCTCCAACACCGAAAATTACAACCAAAAAATGAACTGCAGTGAACACAAACACTGCACTGTTTTACACGCCCAAACAGCAGAAAAATCCTCTTAAAACAGTCCCTAAAATCCTTCAAATAGTAACATAAAAAATGCACTTATAATCATTGAAATAATCACACAAAAAAAACTGCAAAAAAACCCACAAAAAACACTCAAAACAGTCCGTGGAAACGTCAAAACAATGACCTGAACAGTGAGCAAAAAATACAGAGGAAACAACAGCAAAACGGAGGCCAAACAGCAAGCAAAACAGCAAAACAGTGAGCCAAGACGCTAAACCAGTGAACCGGAGAAGTAGAGGAGCTTTACCCTTCCGATCTATGCGAAACGCAAGTCCGAAAGTCGGCAAAAAAGGTTAGACCTGAGGGTATTTTCCACGCTCGCTTTCTTTTTTATTTTTATTATTCATTGAGTATTGTTTGCATGATTGTTATGACAAAATGCATGTTGTGGCCCTTGAGTAGATAAATATGTATGAATCATGAAATATTGTATGTTGTGGACTTGGAATAAAATAAAAGATGTGTCAACTCTCACGGTATATCGGATGGAAACCCGGACATAAATTTCATAGCCGATTCCGAATGGACGGTAGTATGATCTGTACTCGGGATACAACTCCACGTACCGCTTGAGTAAACAGCGCCCTCTTTTATTTTATGTTGCTTCGGTTTATTTATTTTTTCGTCATTTGAATTCTACATGTTCCTTTTGTATGCATGATTCAATCGAGCGCATGGGCTTAGTAAGTGCGATGAAAGGTCCCCTATTTGGAGGAGGGTTTAAAATCCTTTACAACGATGCTTTGCCGCGCCGATTGATGTGTGTTCGGTTGAATGCAAGATACGTTCAATCGGGCATACTAAGTTTGATATTATTGTTTTTAATTCTTTGTATGCATGATTCAATCGAGCGCATGGGCTTAGTAAGTGTGATGAAAGGTCCCCTATTTGGAGGGGTTAAAATCCTTTACCACGATGCTTTGCCGCGCCGGTTGATGTGTGTTCGGTTCAATGCAAGATACGTTCAATCGGGCATACTAAGTTCGATATTATTGTTTTTAATTCTTTGTATGCATGATTCAATCGAGCGCATGGGCTTAGTAAGTGCGATGAAAGGTCCCCTATTTGGAGGGGTTAAAACCCTTTACCACGATACTTTGCCGCGCCGGTTGGTGTGTGTTCGGTTGAATGCAAGATATGTTCAATCGGATATACTAAATTTCATATAGTTATCTTTATCCTTGTACTCATTGTAACGAAAGGTGCATGGGCTTATTGGGTTGGATTAAAAGGTTCTTCGTTTGGGAAGAAAAGCCTAAAAGGCTACCTTTACCACGATATTTGCCGTGTCTTTCATCTATTGATTGCGTCATTTATCCCTGTCTTGGCTCGACCTATTGTCATTGGTGTACCCATATTCCCAACCCATCACAACTTGAAGCCCCTTAACGCACACGCACAAAGTCCCCTGCCTTCACGCTAACCACTCATTCAGCCACGCCACCACAAAAAAAGCCATAAGCAGCTCTTTTTCATCAACACGTAACCCTCACCCTGCACGTTCACAATCACAGCCTTACATACTGCCTAAACGTAGCGCATTAACAGCCCTCTTAGCCACTCAGCCCTTACGCTAACGCCACACCCCTCACAAACACGTTCACAGCTCTGCCTCAACTCAAGCCTAATGCGCAATTACCCCCTAAAAACTACCACAATCCAACACTCCTCACTGTCAAGTTCTACGCCTCTCACTGCCCAATTTAGTCACCTGTCCACTGCCTGAAACCGCACCCTAAATTATCACACAAATCCTTTCATTACAAGTGACATAAGTAAGGGATAATTTGAACCCAATGAGGTCTTCCCTTGCGAGGGGTGAGTGTGGCCTTAAATCTCATTTTCCGGTTCACACCGGGTGGCGACTCCATTATTCTCCGGTTTAGTCCCCCGTAGCTACTCCGTACTCCCAACTAGGCCGCGAGCCTAGGACAGCATGCGTCGCCCAGTTTCTATGTCCCATAGTCTGGCGACTCCACTGGGGATAGAGAATCGGCCCCGAAATATTGTCTTGTAATGTTTGGATTTATGTTTTAATTGACCGTGTCTATAGTGGAAAAAATGGGGGTTTAATCAAAGTCATTTTTGAGGCTAGGTAATGGTTTGGTGTCTTCCTTCATTCACTACCTTTCTAGAAGGAAAAGTTGTGAAGGCACCTATATAGCCATCTACTCGTAGCCTATTGTGATGGACTCTAATTTGGAGGACTCGTTGTTTATTCCTGACACCAAGCGATAAGAGCCTAAGAGGCTTGGGTATTTAAGTGAGCCTCGCTCCACCTTCCCTCTGGGGAATCTACAACGGGAAATCCATTTGACAGTCAGTCACACACCATAGCTCATTGGCGCGTACCTTAGTGTATAAAAAAGAATGCGCTCACTTGGTTGCTTGAACCCTTGATTTGGAAGACCTAGTTGTGGGCCATCATTCGCCGATGAGAGCCTTTGTCTACACTCCTGCGAACCCACCCATAGACCGGGATTGTATGGTTAAAGTAACAATTATTTCCTTGAGTATGAGCTTGTGGACCATCCTCATTTGGATGCAGTTGGACCATTGTCAGAAATACGGACTTGCTGGGCCATTTAAACTGGGGCGAGTTCGTACCTTATGACCATTGGGCCCAAAGCTTCTAAAATGTTGATGGGCCATTCTGTAGAAATTATTGTTTTGTTTTTGCATTATCTTTCTTTTATGCTTGTGTTTGGGAACATCGCCGTTTGGATCTATTTGGACCATTTGTCATGGGATATGGGCTTGTTGGGCCATTTAAACTGGGACAAGAACATATTTTATGACGATCGGGCCAAAGGCTTCTAAGTGTTGATGGGCCACTTTGTGCTTGTGTTCGGAACATTACCATTTGGATTTAGTTGGGCTCCTTGCCATGAGATGTGAACTTGTTGGGCCATTTAAACTGGGATGAGTTCACTCCTATGACAGTTAGCCCAAAAGTTTCTAAAATGATAACGGGCCGATTTGTTTGAGAATTTTAGTTGATGTAGTATGTTATATATGTTACATGCATCTCATGCACCTCATACATATATATATCATGTTAACACCCTCTATGTCTCAAAAGGACATCATAGATACCGTTTGGGTTAAAGAAGGGACAAGGCTCATTAAAAGAACAGTAACAGTCATGAGTGAATCCGGTAATGAGGTATCCCGTATGGATCAGTTAGAGAACAGCCTCGCCAAGATCACTGAACAGTTGCAAGCCTTGACTACTGCTGTGGCTGGTATAGCCGGGTCTCGTGCTGGGGTTAGTTCCGGGGATGTGAAGCAAGAGGAACCTCCGAACAGATTGGGGATGATATCCCCACTTTTGATGATGATATGGCAGAGTATGCAGCAGGCAGAGTATCTGGGTCTCAGACAGAGTTACAGAAACTTCGGGATTAGGTTGAGACATTTACCCGCGAGATGAGGGGTTAGAATGAGGATTTGCTGGATTATGACACACTGACTTTCGATGAACAGTTGCCGGCACAGTTCAAGATGCCTGATATGGCTAAGTTTAACGGGAATGGGGATCCAAGGGTGCATCTCCGACAGTTTGTATCAGTCATGAGTTCAGTTGGCCTATCTCAACGCCAAGTGTAGAAGATGTTTGGAATGTCGCTCGAGGGAGCTCCCATGGTATGGTACCACAGTTGGAGAAGAAAGTGAAGGAAGATTGGAGGGAGTTGGCTGATGCCTTCCTGAAGCAGTATGTCACTGACCTAGAGATCGACCTGTCACTCCGTGATCTGGAGAATGTCAAGCAAAAATCGGAGGAGAGTTTTAAGCAGTATGTGGACCGATGGAGAGGTCAGTTATTGAAAATGCAGACTAGGCCTTCGGAGAAGGATCAGATTAAAATGATTATCAAGGGCACCAAGCCCTCCATTTACAGCAAGTTGAGGAGGATGACCTCCATGATTACAGACTTTCGGCAGTTGAGGGAAACTGTCATGGATATTGAGGAAGAAGAGGCCGAGAATAGAAAATTCTATGGTCTGAACAGGAGGCCCATTGGGGGAACATCGGGAACAAAGCCTGTTTTTACTGAGATTGCCGCTATCCGGAACCGGAGATTTTCCAACTTGGGAAGACCCATGTCAAAGGTGCTAGAGAAACTGAAGAGGCAAGGGCTCTTAAAACCCTTGGAAGCCAAACCATTACCCAATCCCCTACCATCACATTATAACCTAAGCCTTTACTGTCACTTTCACCAACAAAAGGGCCATGACACTGACAATTGCGCCCGACTCCGCCATGAAATCCAAGACCTGATAGACTCCAAGAAAATACCTGACCCAAAAACAGAACAGTCTGACACACACAGAAACCCCTTACCCAATTACCGTGCCGTACCACCACCAGCCAATATGATCAATTCTGGCCTCCAGAAGACCTTGTCCTAAAATCCTTTCACCCTCAAGCCTTTTGCCTGGTAATCTGGGATAGTAATAGTAAAGATGAGACTGAGCAGGGAAAAAACTTTTGGCTTGATTTCTCTAGCAGTGACGAGGAAGAAGTAAGGGGAATGACGCGCAGTGGTCGTTTTTATAATGATATGGCAGATAAGGGTAAAGAGGTTTTGACAGATGGTAGAGAAGTGGTTGAGACTGTAGAAAATACTGAGGGGGATATAGTGCTGAGGCAATTGAGGAAGACTAGAGCACAAGTGAGTATCTGGGAACTGTTATGTGCATCTCGGGAGCATAGGCAAGCCATGGTTGAGGCCTTCAGCAAGATTGTGGTACCGGAAGACGCCAACCCTGCAATGTTTGTTGGGTCGGTTCAGAAAGAAGCTTTGCAGATATCTTTTTCTGAGGATGAACTCCCAGCAGAGGGGAGAAATCATAACAGGCCTCTATTTATCAGGGCCGAGGTGAGGGGCAAGAGAACTTCATGTGTGATGGTGGATGACGGTTCGTTCATCAATGTGTGCCCGCTGAAATTATGGCAAGATTGTGTATGAAAGCAACAGACTTGGACCCCTCCAGTATGACTATTAAGGCTTATGATGACAGTAAAAGGGGAGTTGAGGGTACCTTTGTGGCTATGGTCAAGGTAGGACCGATTGAAGATGAAGTTGAGTTTACAGTGCTGAACATCCCAGCCACTTTTGCCTTGTTGTTGGGAAGGCCTTAGTTTCACAAACTTGGGGGCGTGCCTTCCACTTTACATCAGATTATCAAGTTCCCATATGAGGGAGAAGTTGTTACTATGCGGGCTTAGGTAGATAATGCCATGACTGTGGACAAAATGACCCATAGCGTCACTATTTGCACAGATCATTGTGTTGTTGTAGCAAATTAACTATGTGACAAGGAAATTGCAATCTCATCATTTGTGATTAGATCACCATAGATATATAAATGAAGAGGAGGTCCCTATGATTAGTTCCTGGACTGAGAATGATATGAGACAGTATCAGTCCCCGAAGGATTAATCATTAAATATCCCTAGCCGGAGAGTATTATCGAGACTGGACATCGATAATGCGGAATAGGCTAGTATTGCACTTGTGTGCGTTGTGAGGGCACAACGGCATAGTTCTCATATATATAAGTATTGGATACTTATGCAAGTGCGATAGGAGGTCGTTTTCACCGATGGTACGGGAAAACAGCTTCGCTCTGGATAGACCCATCGGAATCCCCTTGGTATTATGACTATGTGTCTATGGGAGGCCGAAATCAAGGTAGGTGTGTATAGTTCTAACCTGAGACTTACATCGCTAATACTTACGATAATCGATAGACTTTGGTCTTGGTGGTACAGGCTTTAACCGGTTCTGCGACACCACTTCTGGGTTTATCAGAGAGTCGTAGTGTATTGGGTGTGATGTCAAGACGGAAGTATCACTTCAGTCATATGGAGATGATGTCACGCAGGATACGGTACTAGTGCTCTTGAGTGTTGCGCAACCAATCGGATATTGTGACCAGGTCATGAATATCCGATTATAGAGACTATGTTACCAGGCATCCGATATGTGCTTCGGACGGGGTAGACACTATCCAGCCCCAGCCTAGCGCGTGACTATCCGATACTGGGCCGATATGCACAATACAATCGTATACTACGCTTGATACAGATCTTAATATTCTTAAATGGATATGTCCAGAGAATTGGGAAGACTTGGTGCTTTGCTAGGAGTCGACCTTGTCTCGTAAATCGGTAGTTAGAAAGTAGAACTACTGGTACGTACGTAATTCGGATACTCCGACGACCGTATTTACTGCCAACTTATCCGGGGATCTCATGGGTCGCTTCCCGATAATCCACCGATGACGCACAACTCGCACTCTTGAATAATCTGGGATTATATAGAAGAGAGAGAAAATTAATCTAGGATTAATTACGGAGATATTTTATCTAGGATAAAATATCGTTCTAGAGAGAGATAACGATTGATTTGGAATTAATCGATTAAATTAATATATTCGATATATTAAACGAAATTAGATTTCGACGCGGAATTAAAGTTAGATTTTAATTCGGGCGAACAAATTAATTTAGAATTAATTCGTAGCGACGTGAATAGTGAATTCGCTAGGCGTAATCATTTAATTACGACGCGACGGAAAGATCATTAATTTGGAATTAGCGAACCCGAGCCCGAGTGCGATTGCGAGCGCATTCGTATTTCGAATTCGAGTGCGGCTGGCAACGCAAGTCGCATTCAGCGTCAAATCATTCGTCACATCAAGCGTCAAATCAAATGTCACTTTGAGTGATGTAATGATTGATGTGATTGATTGATTGAAAGACATGTCACTTTATTAAAGTTGATATGACTTAAAGTTGATGTGAATAGTGAAAGCTAGTGGAGGGAAACTTTTGGTTTTTGGCTCCAAATTCATTTAATTATTAGATGAAATTAAAGGAAATTGATTATTATTTTGGAAAATATATAATAAAAAGGCTTTACACTTTTTGCAACATGTCAACAAAATCTTTCTCTCCCATTTCTTTCTCTTCTCTCACGCCCAAAAACAATATTGGGACTGGTTTTGAACCAGAAAAAACGTGAGCAATAGGGAAGCCAAGAGTGGGTTTTCATGGTGAAAATTCAAGTGCTAGCACACTTACGATTCTGCGAAGGTGGTAGGGAGGTTCACCCATGAGGCGGGACTCATCCGACGGAGTTTGGAGCTTCGAAATGTGACCCGAAATTGCCAACACCAGTGAGCACGAACTGCAGCGTCAGTGGGCGCACCAAACCAGTGAGTTTTGCGGCTTCATTCGTCTCCAAATCGACTCAACCGATCGATGTGTGAGTATTCCGCTATCTCCGTTGATGTATTCACGCATTGTTTTCATTGCTTGTTTGATCTTGGGACCTAGATTAATACCAACAATGGCATCAAGAGCCTAGGTTCAAGCACTGAAAAATGTAGGGCTTAAAATTGGGTATTTGTTTTTGAGCATGATTTAATAAATTGGATGTTTGAGCATGCTAGCTATTATTGTATATGTTATATGAAGATTGATTTGATCAATTTCAACAAAATGTGATTGGATCAATTTTGCCCAATTTTATGAGTTGGCCGAATGGGTATGTGAATTTTGGATTCTTGGAAATTTTTGATTTTGATTCATTGGATGAAGTTAGAATCATGTAGGGGATGATGTTAATTTATGGTCAATTGGATTGTACTTTGAATTGAACATAAATCCCCAAAATTCTCATGTTGGCCGAATTGGAGTATGCCCTTGAATGTCTTGGTATTTTTTGATTTTATGACATTGGATGTGTATGAAATCATTTAGGATGTTGATTTAATGTCGATTGTGGGTTCGATTGGATCGAAACCGAATCGGACACAAAATCCCTCCTTGGCCGAGAGCTTTGAAGCATGTAAATGGGTTTGATTTTTCAATTTGTATGTTGGACATATAATAATGAATTGAGTATGATTATTGGACTAATTTAGTGTTTTGGAAATGTTGATTTAGTTGATTAATCATGTAATGCACTTTAGGTAATTAAATTACGGAATTGGATTCATGAAATTTAATTATTTAGGCTTAAATTGGATTTGGGCTTCTAATGTTGTATTTGGGCCTATTGGGCTTGATTTTATCAAGTTGGGTTTAGGCCAAATGGATTGGATCCAATTGGGCCCAAAACCTTAACCATAAAGCCCAAATGCGACTGAATGAACCTTTAAAGTTCAATTGGCCTAATGGGCCAAGATTGATTTATGGGCTTATGGGTAAATCCCGGATTGGACTTTGGTTATCGGTTTGACCCGAGTTGACCAAAAGTCCACGCCTTAAGAAATCAATTAAAAGCCCATTGGACTTAATTGATTGACGTTGGACGTTAATCGGTCTTTGAGACGCGTTACGATTAATTTGGAATTTAAATCGTAAAAGGTTTATTAAATAAAAGTGTAATATTTTGATTGGAATTGAATAATGAATTAGTATTAAGTACATGTTAAATTGATTTAATGATGTAGTTTATTTAATTCATGAATTCGTACTTTGAGTACTTATTCTCAAAAACGAGTTTGACTCGAACAAAATCAAATCGTTGTTTGAACATTGGATGATCACTTAATTATCAGATTAATTAATTTGATTAGATTGATTGATAGCATGCTTATTGTGTGAATACGTGGTTGTGTTGAATGAATAATGTATATCGGATGGATATTAGATGGGTGGGCAATTTTAGAAATTGTTGTAATAAATTCGATTTATTAAATTGGACCTGCGTGTCCAGCCTTATCACCTCTATTCTCTTTGTATTCTCTTCTCACCTATTCCCCTCAATGTAAATGAGGTTTCTTTAGAAGTGTAGTGTAACGGGTAGAAGTAATACTAGTGCTAGCTTGAGTGAGAAAGGGAGAGATTTGATCTAGGATCAATGTGTTAAGTATCCATCGCATATCATTATTATTTATTTTCATACTCGCTTTATTATGTGTTAGAATGCATGTTTAAGGGTGTATGATGATGAGACCTTAACAAAGATAATTAAATTGGTAGCCAATTTGCACGCGAAAAACCCTCGTTATGTATCAAGCGTTTATTTTCCTTCCATTGAGTGATTCTTACTCAAGATCCGAGATTGGCAGGGGTTGTTGGCCAAAGTCAAGCCCTTGTCCGTCGAAGATGTGTTTTAATCACGAGGCTTTGTTCCATATCGGTGTCGTGTCCAAGTTGTGGTTTGTTGGCCAAAGTCAAGACCACTTCTTGTCCATTGACATTGATTACGAAGCTTCCATGTCAATGGGTCCGCGCTTGACTAGGATCACTAGGTTTGTTGTGCCAAAGCCAAGGCCTAGTTGATTCAGAGGAAAAAGGTTAGGGTATACTTCGATGTATAGGCATATATTAGATATATGTTGGGACTTGGATGTCCACCTACTGGATCTAGGAGTTGGATGAGATCCAATTGATCTTCGAGATCTACCTAGTTAATTATCATACAATTTGTTGGCCAAAGTCAAGATTGTGTGATATTTAACGGGATCCTAGCCCACTAGGAAACACGGTTTCCCGAGTACTCGACAGAGGGTTAGAGGCTCGACGAAAAATAGTGGAGGCAAGTATTGAATTTGCAACATTCGGTTCGAATACTCGCCAAACGCGCTCATCTATATTTTACTCGTCATATAATCAAAAGTATTAGTTGGACTACTATTTTATGTTGTTTTAAAATATATATAGTTGGACTATATACAAACTCATTCAATATATAGTTGATTTTATAATTGGATTATAGTAATCAATATAATGACTTAAAATGATAGTTGATTTTATAATTAGATTATAGTAATCAATATTAAAATTATAGTTGATTAATAATTGGATTATTGTAATCATTATAATAAATAGTACCTTATTAATTGATTAAATAGTTGGACTATTGAAATCAAGAAGAAAGAATTGAAAAGTTGAATATTTAAAATATATAATCCTTGGATTAAATGTTTTAATGATTTAATTTTCATTGGAATTAATAATAGGTTACTTTATTGGATAAAATAACTTGTTATATCTAGGCCCATAATTAAGCAAATAAGTAGAGCATAAAATTTGGAAGATTTATGTGATGATGACTTTAGTGCTTAATTTATACTTATCATAAATCTATCTTTAGATTTAAAAGTATTAAATTGCAATTAATAATTCTTAGAGAATTGATTTGACTATTCTAGAGGTGAAAAGTGTCAAAGTTTGCAATTGGGCGTGTTGCACAAGGTGCAATCGTTTCGATATCCGAAACCCAAGGCTTGGCCAAAGGTTTGTGAAATATTGAAAAGATAATTGACATATCCCAAAGTGACTACCATTTGGATATGGAAGACACGAAGGAATTAAAGAAAGGGCGAGCCTCTGACTTTAAAAATATGTCAAAGTTATTATGTTCACTACTAGTATTGAAATTAGATTTTAAATACTTAGTGTGGTACATTAAATATATGTATTGATGTTCAGAATCCGCTATGAGCTGGATACTGACTTCAGCCGAGATTTCTCTGCGAATCGGAAACGGGACGAAAGTCGCTGTTTCGACCGTAGATACCTAAGTTTAGGAACTACCCTTTGGGTATGTACTTAAATTAGGAACTGTTATAATGTAACTAGTTTGACTAGAGACATTATCTCTATATCAGTGTTTAATCCGTTGCGGATAAAACCTTTATATTCTAGAACACCAAGTGTTTCATTATATAAGATGATACTGAGATAAATACATTAGATGTAAATAACAGAATTTATATTTTGAATATAATAAAATCTCAAACATATAAAAATGACAAATAAATAGCTCAAATTGATTTGATCAATAGAGACTTATTTGTGGCATTGTTGTCTAGGACACAATTAAACGAGACTCGTATATCCACACTTTTGAAGAGTGGGTACTAGGACTGATTTGACTATTCAATAAGTCTGCGAATCTAGTTTATAAGGTAAAGTACCTAAAATACTATTTACTTGGTAATAGTAAAAGGGCCACCGATCTGTTAGCCCTATTCATGGTGAAGTAAGTGGGCCCATATCTAGCTAAGCTAGATGTGAACATGAATATTTCGTGACCTTAACGATGTGGCATCACGTTATGGTTATGTGTTTCTTTTGAAGAACACAAATCGGAAACTTTAGAGTTTCGACACGAAATAGAAAAATAGATCGGCTATAGTATTATTCCACCACGGTAAGACCGTAATGGAAAATACTTAAGCAGTAAGTTTCATACGTACATGAAAGAGTATGGTATTCTTTCAGATGAGGACTCCTCCCGAGACACGTCAGTTAGACGGTGTGTCCGAACTAAAAACCGAATTTTGTTGGACATGATAAGGTTTATCACGAGTCGCTCTGAGCTACTGTTTCCTTCAATAGGATATGTATTAACAGTGCAAAACTTATTTAGAATAAGGTTCCATATAAATCTGTTTGACAGATATCATATAGGATATGAACAGGAAGAAACGGGGTTTCTCATTCCTAATAATTTGGGTATGCCAGGCATAACGTTTGGATGATACCAAACTAGGACCCAAATTGGATAAGTGCCAATATAGGTTATCCTAAGGGAAACCTTAAGTATAGTACTTGTAAATCTCACATGAGAACAATGTGATTGTTGCTCACCATGCATTTTTTCTGAGAGGAATACCGATATGCAGTGGTCAGTGGGAGGATAGTGATACTCGATGAAAATCGGAGTAATACTGTTCAAGGCACGAAGTCCTTAATGGAACAAAAATAGTTCATCAATGATGAATTTGTACCATTAATCTTCGAATACACAAGAAACGTCAGTAGATCGGATAGAGTCAGCAAACAACCTAGGGTATGGGTTTCTGATCTAACCTCATAAAGATGTCAATCTTATGAAGGTATATCCACCGACTACGTTTTGAGGAAGTGATACGAGGTATCGACTCCCTATTATGGCAAAGTGCATGAATCCGAAATGGATTCCATGTATAACAACTATTTTGGATACTAGTTGTTGTACCACAAGGCATTGTGCCTATTGGTACATTAACGTCTTCAAGGAAGACATACATGGAAGGCAACATACCAACGTACAAAGCTGGCTTTGACGGAAAGGTATCGTTATCAACATTGTGTTAATAACGGTTCAACCTTTGCCTGTTGCCATGGTAAATCCTTTGAAGATGCTTGTTGATAACTGCGTATTTCATTTATGAAATGTGTCAGTTATAGATCAAAATCGCTTTCCTGAAAAGGAACCTTTTGGAGGATGTTTACAACATCCTGACGATTTTGTATAACCAACAAACGAGGTTTGCGGGTTATTCGATCCATGTTTGGATTAAAGCAAGCATAAGGTTCTTGGAACTGACGTTTTGAAATAATCATAATGGTTTATGATTTGAATCAAAACGAAATAATTCTTGTGTATATAAGGAGGTTAGTGAGAGAGAGCGCACTGACAGTTAATTCCCATAATCAATTGATGAAAGCTTGGCTTTCAATAGAATTTCTCCGTAGAATTCTGGGGAGTAACAACCTTTATTCAAGGAATAAAGATCTACTGGGATAGATTTGAGTGGTTTAACACTCTCTAGGAAATTGTACATTTAAAATGTACTTGATAGGGTGTCTCATACGCTTCGAGCATATGGAGTCACGATCAGGTCAATCCAAGTGATAGTCACTGGATTGAACATTAAGAACATCTGTTAGTATCTGAGAGAACTAAAGATGTTGTCTTAAATATGGAGAAGGACAACTTGAAGTGACTGGGATCACCGCTGCAAGTTTCCAAACAATTAAATACTGAGATACTATAAAGTTTGAACACTGGGACAGTGAGCTGGAAATATTCCGAGCAAGATAACTGTTTCCGAATAAACAACAAATGCGGATATTATGCAGCTGACGGCTGAGGCAGCAACAGAAGCCATTTGGATCGAAAATATCTAAATTAGATTAGATATAGTTCTTTTAGCAGCTGAGCTAGGCGTCAGCACAGGCTAAGGAATTAAAGGTCTCATCGAAGATCCAGATATATACTTATATATCATCTGATTCGTTCGGATCATACATCGTGGCGATGTGATGATCGTGTAAATCGCGTCAGACGATAATCAAGCAAATCCGCTGACGAAAACCTTTCCTCAGCAATTTGAGCGAACCGTACATAGTTCGGGTTGTAGGACACTTGAGTGACTCGCTATGTGCCAAGTGGGAGATTGTTGGACAAAATGACCCATAGCGTCACTATTTGCACAGATCATTGTGTTGTTGTAGCAAATAACTATAGTGTGACAAGGAAATTGCACTCTCATCATTTGTGATTAGATCACCATAGATATATAAATGAAGAGAGGTCCCTATGATTAGTTCCTGGACTGAGAATGATATGAGACAGTATTAGTCCCGAAGGTTAATCATTAAATATCCCTAGCCGGAGTATTATCGAGACTGGACATCGATAATGCGGAATAGGCTAGTATTGCACTTGTGTGCGTTGTGAGGGCACAACGACATAGTTCTCATAATCGTTAATTTGGAATTAGCGAACCCGAGCCCGAGTGTGATTGCGAGCGCATTCGTATTTCGAATTCGAGTGCGGCAACGCAAGTCGCATCAAGCGTCAAATTCATTCGTCAAATCAAATGTCACTTTGAGTGATGTGATTGATTGATTGAAAGACATGTCACTTTATTAAAGTTGATATGACTTAAAGTTGATGTGAATAGTGAAAGCTAGTGGAGGGAAAACTTTTGGTTTTTGGCTCCAAAATTCATTTAATTTATTAGATGAAATTAAATGGAAATTGATTATTATTTTGGAAAATATATAATCAAAAAGGCTTTACACTTTTTGCAACATGTCAACACATATCTTTCTCTTCTCTCACGCCCAAAACAGAAATATTGGGACTGGTTTTGAACCAGAAAAACGTGAGCAATAGGGAAGACCAAGAGTGGGTTTTCATGGTGAAAATTCAAGTGCTAGCACACTTACGAGTCTTGCGAAGGTGGTAGGGAGGTTCACCCATGAGGCGGGACTCATCCGACGGAGTTTGGAGCTTCGAAATGAGACCCGAAACTGCCAAACCAGTGAGCACGAACTGCAACAGTGGGCGCACCAAACCAGTGAGTTTTGCGGCTTCATTCGTCTCCAAATCGACTCAACCGATCGATGTAAGTATTCCGCTATCTCCGTTGATGTATTCACGCATTTTTTCATTGCTTGTTTGATCTTGGGACCTAGATTAATACCAACAATGGCTGCCTTGGAGATACAACCTTTCACGAGGTTTCAGGTGTCAGCTACTTTTGAGGAATGGGTGGATCCTAGGGTGGTTAGGATCATGAAAAAAATGAATTTTGAACCGGGTGAAGGTTCAAGATTGCCAGATTTCAGAGGACAGACTACTCGGAAAGGTTTGGGGTACAAATCTGATGAAGAAAAACCGAAGGTCAAGAAAAATGGCCTGAAACTGATGGAGTGTTTTGTGAAAGCTTCAGGATATCAAGGGGAGCCTGAACCTGTGGAAGTTAATGGAATTGTGGTACCTGGGTTTGAGATCTTCCAGGATATGTTGGGTAAGAAGCTGATAGTTGAAGAAATTGTGAAGAAAGAATAAGATTGGGAGGAAGAACTAATGAAGTTGGAGAGCCTGACTCTGGGAGAGGAAAAAAAGTCTGAGGAAGACCTGATTGTAGAGGAATAAGTGTCTATAGATGATGAAGACATTTACCTTCCTGATTTTTTGAATGTACTTCCGCATTATCCAATAATAAATACATTTCTTTGCTTACTTGCCTTAGTCATTTCCATTTACTCTGCACGAATCAAGCATATTTGATATCAGTTCGGCCAGAACTACTGTATTTAACTTGGGTACGCTTGAGAACCCCAAAGAAATTCTGATTGCAAGTGAAGTTACCTCTGAATAGAGGGGAAGAAAACTAGAAGAAGTGTTGGTCAGATATGCCAAAGTGTTTGCTTGGTCCTATGAGGACATGCCTGGGGTTGACAGAAACATTACCCAACACAGAATACCAACTTATTCGAATATGAGGCCAGTAACACAGAAACTCCGACGGATGAGACCAGAATGGGCGAGAGAAGTCAGAGAGGAAGTTAAGAAACAGCAGATGTGGGGGTTCCTAGAAGTAGTAAAGTATCCTGAGTGTTGGCTAATATAGTACCGGTGCCAAGAAAGATGGGAATGTCAGAATGTGTATAGACTAAGAGATCTCAACAAGGCTTGTCTGAAATATGATTTTCCTCTGCCGCCTATAGATGTTTTGGTTGATATTGCGGCTTTATCTGCTATGTATTCATTTGCAGATGGTTTTCAGGTTACAATCAGGTTCTCATGGCCGAGGAAGACAAACACAAGACTGCATTTGTTACTGAGTGGGGTACTTATTGTTACAAGGTTATGCCGTTTGGGCTTAAGAATACGGGGGCTACCTATCAGCGGATGGCCACTACACTTTTCCATGACTTGATGCACAAAGAGATTGAGGTGTATGTGGATGACATGATGGTGAAATCAGAGACAAGAGTTGGGCATATTGAAGCACTGGAAAGGTTCCTTCAGAGAGTTGACAGATACAACCTGCGGCTTAATCCCAAGAAATGTGTGTTTGGGGTAACATCAGGGAAATTGCTTGGTCATACAATGGGAATGGGCGGAATAGAGGTAGACTCCGAAAAGATCAAGGCAATCACAGAAATGCCTGCACCGAAGACAGAAAAAGAAGTCAGAGCATTATTGGGGAAGATTCAGTACATCAGTCGGTTCATCACCAAGTTGACATCAGTATGTGAGCCTATCTTGAAACTGTTGAGCAAAGATCAGCCAGTGAGATAGAATGAACAGTGTCAGACAGCCTTCGACAAAATCAGAGAATACTTGGTAAAGCCTCCTGTATTGAAGCCTCCGAGACCGGGAATACCTTTGATATTGTATTTGGCTATAGAATCAGAAGCACTGGGGGCAATGATGGTACAGGCAGATGAGACAGGGGTAGAACATGCAGTCTATTATCTGAGTAAGAAGATGCTCCCGTATGAGGCTCGATATCAGGAAGTTGAGAAGATCTGTCTTGCAGTGGTATGGGCTTCCAGAAAATTATGGCATTATTTCCAGTCATACAAGATCCAGATAGTGGCCAAGGAAAATCCTCTGAAATATCTTCATTCGGTGCCTTCACTAGTGGGAAAATTGGACAGATGGTTGGTATTGCTGACAGAGTTTGACATTGAGTATCTCACCTCCAAAGTGATCAAAGGGCGAGCAGTAGCAGGGTTTCTGGCACTACAACCTGTTGAGGGGGATCAGTACAAGTTCGAATTTCCAGATGAAGAGATCCAAGCAATAACATTTCAGAGATGGAAGATGTATTTTGACGGAGCAGTGAATTACAAGGGAGCCGGAATTGGGATTGTGATAGTGACCCCCGAGGGAGAGACTTTGCCTTTAGCCAAGAGGTTGACATTCAGAGTGACTAATAACATGGCCGAGAATGAAGCATGTGCTTTCGGTTTGACAGCATTGATAGCCTTGAAGGCCGGGAGTGTGGAAGTCTACGGAGATTCTATGTTGGTAGTCCAGCAGATGCGAGGAGAATGGGAATTGAAAGAGGAACGGTTGAAACCTTACCTTTTTCACCTCATAAAGTTGGCACAGGTTATCCCCGAGTGTAAGTTTCAGCACTTACCGAGAGAAGAAAATCAAATGGCAGATGCATTGGCTACACTTGCAGCAACTTGGGAAAATCCAGAAAAGTTAGTGATAAGACCGTTGGTACTGACAACAACAAGCAAACCTGTTTATGAAACAGAATGAATTCTGGAAGTTGAGGTCGACGACGGTAAACCTTGGTATTATGACATTCAGAGATATTTGGAATATGGTGAACTCCCAGAAGGGGCAGGCATAAAAGACAGAATAGCCATTCAGAAGTTAGCTTCCCAGTATGTGATTTTTAAAGGGGAACTGTACAAGAGGCAAGCAAACGGTATTCAGTTGAAGTGTTTGAGAAAAGAAGAAGCTTAGCATGTAATGGAAGAAATACACGCCGAGGTCTGTGGTCCGCACATGAACGGGTTGAATCTGTCTCGAAAGATAGTGAGACAAGGTTTTTATTGGTCAACCATAGAAACAGACTGTGCGAAGATGGTAAAGCACTGTCATGACTGTCAAGCACACGGTAATTTGAATCTCTTACCGCACACAGAGTTGCACGGGTTGTCAGAGCCGTGGCCTTTCTCATCATGGGGAATTGATATGATTGGAGAAATTCGACCGAATGCATCGAATGGGCATCGCTTCATAATAGTGGTCGTAGATTACTTCTCGAAGTGGGTGGAAGCCGAATCATTCCACAATGTTACAGCAAAACAGATGGCAAAGTTTATAGCTCGGAACCTCATTTGTCGGTATGGTATGCCGCATCATGTAGTGACAGACAACGGAGTTCAGTTTCAAGGAGAGACGAAGGCAATGTTACAGAGGTATGGGATAGGCCACCACAAGTCATCACCGTACAGGCCGCAGGTAAATGGGGCACATGAGGCAGCCAACAAGACTATAAAGACGATTTTAGCCAATATGACAGAAAATTGCAGAGATTGGGCCGAGAAATAACCGTATGCTTTGTGGGGGTACAGAACATCAGTAAGAACAGCAACATGGGCCACACCTTACTCTTTGGTCTATGGAATGGAAGCAGTGTTACCAGTGGAAGTGGAAATACAGTCTATGAGGGTTTTGGCAGAGGCAGAATTACCAGAACCAGAATGGGCCGCACAGAGGTTTGATCAGTTAGCACTGCTGGATGAGAGGAGAACGGAGTCTTTGTATCACATGCAGTTGTATCAAAAGAGACTAGCCCGGGCATTCAACAAGAAAGTACGTCCCACCAAGATCAGAAAGGGTGATTTGGTACTTAAGCAGTCGAGGCCGTCGACGACAGATCCGAGAGGAAAATTCAGACCTAACTGGGAAGGACCTTACATAGTGCAGAAGGTAATGGGAAATGGAGCAGTGAGGTTATCAGACTTGGAAGGAAACGAGTTCACCGAGCCGATCAACGTGGATAGATTGAAGCAGTACTTTGCCTGAGGGAGAAAGGATCGAGCAATCACCAAGGGAATTGCCAGAAGACCTAACCCAACGGAGTAGGAAAATCATTCATGCATACATGTACCATTGCATTCTTTCCGTGTTTGTTTTTGTTTTGTGTTCGCAGGTTCGAAGAAAATAGAAAGCGGCAGAAATGAGCCAAACAGCGTCAACGCAGTTTCAGTTTTGGGGATGAGTCCCAAGGGGCGAGGCCCACATCAGCATCAGTTTGGGGCGAGACCCATGTCAGTATCAGTATAGGGTGAGGCCCACATTAGTATCAGCTTATGGGCGAGGCCCACTTTTGTCAGCGGTGTTGGGTCGAGGTGCCCCCGTTGTCGGTTGTAGTTCCGGGATACGTCCCAGGGTCGAGATGCCCACTACATCATCAGTTTGAGGGCGAGGTCCCTATTGTCAGCGGTGTTGGGTCGAGGTGCCCCCGTTGTCGTTTGTAGTTCCGGGATACGTCCCAAGGTCGAGGTGCCCACTATATCATCAGTTTGAGGGCGAGGTCCCTATTGTCAGCGGTATTGGGTCGAGTTGCCCAGGGTCGAGGTGCCCCCGTTGTCAGTTGCAGTTAGTGGGATGCGTCCCAGGATCGAGGTCCACTGCAGCACCAACTCAGCTCGAGGCAGTAGACAAGCCAGGTAAGTGAAAATGCATTGCATAACTTTGATAGGATTGTTCAAAGTTACACACTGCACAAGTCCCATCAAAGTGGGGGCGACTGTAGGCATTGCATTTTGCATGTGAAACCCGATGATGAGTCTTAGTTGGAGGCACTACCTTTTAAGTCGCGGAAGCCGTGGGAAACGGACGTCGGAAGGGAGGAGTCAAGAATTGACTCATATTCGGATTAAGTTCGCTGGTTTAGCTTCGGGTTACTTGTTGGTTTTCCGTTTTAAAAAAATTATTCGCGGCCCAAAACACTCAAAAATCACCTAACCTCGGCCCGAAATCCCCGCAAGCCCCTTGGCCTTGACCCAAAACCCCGCAAGCCCACACACCTTGTCCACACAAACCAAACCCAACAACCAAAGGCCCACACGCCCCAACCAAGGCCCACACGCCCACTCACCCTAATACACACCCAAATTAAATCAAATATTAAGTTAAATATTAATTGGATAATGTAATTAAATAAAATAATAATTAAATCATTTACCAAATTAAATAAAACACAAAATATAATCATGCCTAATTTAAACAAATCAAATATGTTATATACCTAAATAAAAAGATGATATACCTAATTAAAATCAATCATAACAAATAAAAAATATTGACTTCCTAATCTAACAAATTAAATGCCTAATCCTAACCAATCAAATATATTGTATTCCTAATCTAAACCAAATTTGTCCCCCCTCAATCTTTGACTATCCTTGCTCCACACTAAATCCAATCCTTTCCTTGTGAGACAAGGTGAAGCCCTAGCCCTTCTCTATATAAACCACACTTTTCCAAGGCATCATCTCCTCCTAGTTCACGCCCATCACAAGAAATAAAGAAGCAAAGAATTTCCAACCCCCTCTCCAAGCTCTCCATTCACGCCAATTACAAGAATAAGTAACAAAAAAATATTCTTTTCATCTCCTTCATTCCATAGCCGAACACATCACTCTCCTCAACCCCTCCATAGCCGAAAATAACAAGCCTTTATATCCTCCTAAAGCCACCGAAACCAGCCCTATACAGCAGCCCTCCACCACCAAAAATTACAACCAAAAACCGAACTGCAGTGAACACAAAAACTGCACTGTTTTAGTCGCCCACACAGCAGCAAAATCCTCTTAAAACAGTCCCTAAAATCCTTAAAACAGTAACATAAAAACTGCAGCTATAATCATTGAAATAATCACACAAAACTGCACTAAAAACTCACAAAAGACACTCAAAACATTCCGTGGAAACGTCAAAACAGTGACCTGAACAGTGAGCAGAAAATACAGAGGAAACAGCAGCAAAACGGAGGCCAAACAGCAAGCAAAACAGCAAAACAGTGAGCCAAGACGCTAAACCAGTGAACCGGAGAAGTAGAGGAGCTTTACCCTTCCGATCTGAGGGTATTTTCCACACTCGCTTTCTGTTTTATTTTTATTATTCATTGAGTATTGTTTCCATGATTGTTATGACAAAATGCATGTTGTGGCCCATGAGTAGATAAATATGTATGAATCATGAAATATTGTATGTTGTGGACTTGGAATAAAATAAAAAATGTGTCAACTCTCGCGGTATATCGGATGGAAACCCGGACATAAATTTCATAGCCGATTCCGAATGGACGGTAGTATGATCTGTACTCGGGATACAACTTCACGTACAGCTTGAGTAAACGGCGCCCTCTTTTGTTTTATGTTGCTTCGGTTTATTTATTTTTTCGTCATTTGAATTCTGCATGTTCCTTTTGTATGCATGATTCAATCGAGCGCATGGGCTTAGTAAGTGCGATGAAAGGTCCCCTATTTGGAGGGGTTAAAATCCTTTACCACGATGCTTTGCCGCGCCGGTTGATGTGTGTTCGGTTGAATGCAAGATACGTTCAATCGGGCATACTAAGTTTGATATTATTGTTTTTAATTCTTTGTATGCATGATTCAATCGAGCGCATGGGCTTAGTAAGTGCGATGAAAGGTCCCCTATTTGAAGGGGTTAAAATCCTTTACCACGATGCTTTGCTGCGCCGGTTGATGTGTGTTCGGTTGAATGCAAGATACGTTCAATCGGGCATACTAAGTTCGATATTATTGTTTTTAATTCTTTGTATGCATGATTCAATCGAGCGCATGGGCTTAGTAAGTACGATGAAAGGTCCCCTATTTGGAGGGGTTAAAATCATTTACCACGATGCTTTGCCGCGCCGGTTGATGTGTGTTCGGTGAATGCAAGATACGCTCAATCGGGCTTACTAAGTTTGATATTATTGTTTTTAATTCTTTGTATGCATGATTCAATCGAGCTCATGGGCTTAGTAAGTGCGATGAAAGGTCCCCTATTTGGAGGGGTTAAAATCCTTTACCACGATGCTTTGCCTCGCCGGTTGATGTGTGTTCGGTTGAATGCAAGATACGTTCAATCGGGCATACTAAGTTTGATATTATTGTTTTTAATTCTTTGTATGCATGATTCAATCGAGCGCATGGGCTTAGTAAGTGCGATGAAAGGTCCCCTATTTGGAGGGGTTAAAATCATTTACCACGATGCTTTGCCGCGCCGGTTGATGTGTGTTCGGTGAATGCAAGATACGCTCAATCGGGCATACTAAGTTTGATATTATTGTTTTTAATTCTTTGTATGCATGATTCAATCGAGCTCATGGGCTTAGTAAGTGCGATGAAAGGTCCCCTATTTGGAGGGGTTAAAATCATTTACCACGATGCTTTGCCTCGCCGGTTGATGTGTGTTCGGTTGAATGCAAGATACGTTCAATCGGGCATACTAAGTTTGATATTATTGTTTTTAATTCTTTGTATGCATGATTCAATCGAGCGCATGGGCTTAGTAAGTGCGATGAAAGGTCCCCTATTTGGAGGGGTTAAAATCCTTTACCACGATGCTTTACTGCGCCGGTTGATGTGTGTTCGGTTGAATGCAAGATACGTTCAATCGGGTATACTAAGTTCGATATTATTGTTTTTAATTCTTTTATGCATGATTCAATCGAGCGCATGGGCTTAGTAATGCGATGAAGGTCCCCTATTTGGAGGGGTTAAAATCCTTTACCACGATGCTTTGCCGCGCCGGTTGATGTGTGTTCGGTTGAATGCAAGATACGTTCAATCGGGCATACTAAGTTTGATATTATTGTTTTTAATTCTTTGTATGTATGATTCAATCGAGCGCATGGGCTTAGTAAGTACGATGAAAGGTCCCCTATTTGGAGGGGTTAAAATCCTTTACCACGATGCTTTGCCGCGCCGGTTGATATGTGTTCGGTTGAATGCAAGATACGTTTAATCGGGCATACTAAGTTTCATATTATTTTTTTAATTCTTTGTATGCATGATTCAATCGAGCGCATGGGCTTTGTAAGTGCGATGAAAGGTCCCATATTTGGAGGGGTTAAAATCCATTATCACGATGCTTTGCCGCGTCGGTTGATGTGTGTTCGGTTGAATGCAAGATACGTTCAATCGGTCATACTAAGTTCGATATTATTGTTTTTAATTCTTTGTATGCATGATTCAATCGAGCGCATGGGCTTAGTAAGTGCGATGAAAGGTCCCCTATTTGGAGGGGTTAAAACCCTTTACCACGATGCTTTACCGCGCCGGTTGGTGTGTGTTCGGTTGAATGCAAGATATGTTCAATCGGATATACTAAATTTCATATAGTTATCTTTATCCTTGTACTCATTGTAACGAAAGGCGCATGGGATTATTGGGTTGGATTAAAAGGTTCTCCGTTTGGGAAGAAAAGCCTAAAAGGCTACCTTTACCACGATATTTGCCGTGTCTTTCATCTATTGATTGCATCGTTTAACCCTGTCTTGGCTCGACCTATTGTCATTGGTGTACCCATATTCCCAGCCCATCACAACTTGAAACCCCTTAACGCACACGCACAAAGTCCCCTACCTTCACGCTAACCACTCTTTCAGCCACACACCATAAAAAAAAGCCATAAGCAGCTCTTTTGCATCAACACGTAACCCTCACCCTGCACGTTCACAATCACAGCCTTACATACTGCCTCAACGTAGCGCATTAACAGCCCTCTTAGCCACTCAGTCCTTACGCTAACGCCACACCCCCCACAAACACGTTCACAGCCTTGCCTCAACTCAAGCCTAATGCGCAATTACCCCCTAAAAACTGCCACAATCCAACACTCCTCACTGCCTAGTTCTACGCCTCTCACTGCCCAGTTTAGTCACCTATCCACTGCCTGAAATCGCACCTTAAACGCCACCTACTAGTCTCAGCCCGCGCGTAAGGCCAGCTACACCATTCATGCATGTATCATGAAATCCCATATAGTTATTCTTATCTTTGTACGCATCATAATGAAAAGCATGTTTATTCCATTGGTTGCATCATTTACCTTAGTCTTGGCTTAACGTATTACAATTCATATATCTATGTCATGATAACATTTGAGTATTATTTCTTGTGGTATATCGGATGGAAACCCAGACATAAATTTCGTAGCCGATTCCGAATGGACGGTAGTACAGTCTGTACTTGGGATACAATTCCACGGACCACTTGGAAAAGCGCTCACATGTGTGCTTGTGTGGTTAGTGTGTGTTTGTGCTCGTGAATACAATATGCCAATGAAGTCGTATGTTTGTTGCTACTTTGATGTACTTTCAAACATGCAATCTCAGATGTGAAATATATGTAAATTTAGGCGTAAGCTTTATTTTTGTATGTGTGAATTTAGAAGCATGATACTCTTGGAAATAAGTGTTACTTAAGCTTGATTAAATTATCACACAAATCCTTTCATTACAAGTGACATAAGTACGGGACCATTCCGAACCCAACGGTTTGAGGTCTTCCCTTGCGAGGAGTGAGTGCGGCCTTAAATCTCATTTTCCCGGTTCACACCGGGTGGCGACTCCATTATTCTCCGGTTTAGTCCCATGTGGCTACTCCGTACTCCCAACTAGGTCGCGAGCCTAGGACAGGATGCGTCGCCCAGTTTTTGTGTCCCACAGTTAGTCCTTATTGTTTTTAGTTACCCAAACTGTAATTTAGCCCCTTATAAACCGGTGATATTGGATTTCATCACAACCCCAGATATCTGGCTTAGTTACGACACATATTTACGGGTAGTAAAAACTTAAATAAAATAAAAGACATAAAGTAAAATACTGAAAATTAAATGCTGAAAAGTAAATGCTGAAAGTAAATTACTGAAAAGTAAATGTTGAAAGTAAATTGCTGAAAAGTAAATGCTGAAAGTAAATTGCTAAAAAGTAAATGTTGAAAGTAAATTGCTGAAAAGTAAATAAAGTAAAAGTACAATAAAAGAAAATGCTGAGGTAAAAGGATCCACTTTTATTACTTCTATTTTAGATATCTCCCTTAATATAATATATTAACTTTGCATGATAATTACCAACCAGCCATATAGGCGGTATCCAGATTAATTCAAACTAATAATTAATTACCAACCGACCAATCAGGCGGTATCCAGTTTAGTCAAGTTAAAACCAATTTAAATAATTATCAACCGACCAATATGACGGTATCCTCGTTAAGTCGGGTTTTAACTAGTTTATATATTATAATTAAGGGAGATTAATCTAAATATTAGTAATAAAAGTTTGACCTTTTACCCCAGCAAATGGGAGTTACCTCCTCATTACTGAAAAGTAAAAACTGAAAATTAAAGAAAGAAAAGTATTGTGCGTAAAAGTAAATTGCGGAAAGTAAAAACTGAAAAGTAAATAAAAGAAAGTGCGAAAGAGGAAATTAATTACTGAAAGCTGTAAATAAACAAACAAGATAAAATCTTCTTAGTATTTTTAAGGAATTCCTTAGAAGAAAGTATCAATTTACAAATGAAATGGCTTGGTATTTATAGGCAAAATTTTGCCTCCATCAAATCATCCACCAAATACATTATTAATTGCTCTACTAATTGCTCCACTAATTGCTCCACCAAATCCATTATTAATTGCTCCACTAATTGTTTATCATGTTTGGTGGTGATTTGATAATTTTTATTATTTATTTATTAATTTATTTTTTGCTTTGAAAATGACTTTAATAATTACACACAACACACTTCTGGATGCTTCATTAATTTCGGGCATGAAATCTTCAGAATTCGAAATTATTTTGTCTTTCCAAGTTGTAGAGCTTTGAGTCTTCTTTAATCTGGAACTTGAATCAGCTCAATCCGATATTGGAGTAAAACGTTATGCCCAAAATACGACAGATGTGCAAAACTGGAATTTCCAAAACTGCACTTCGTTAAAACGCCCTTCCAACTTTCCAATCTCCAAAATTAATATGTCAAGTCCAATTTTTGCCCTTATTTGACCCACATTTCGTCCTAAATGATTTCACTGTGTCCCAATATTATTTTATCTACAAAATAAACTAAAAAACATCAAAACGTTCATCAAACCCGAGAAACTAAACAAAATATTAAGTAAAATTGTCGGTAAATATTGATATATTTTCCGCTCATCATGTTATAATTCCGATATTCGTATCATCCGAGTGTATCTTCAGTGTTTTGTAGAACATTTGAAAATCTTAGAATTAGATTAACTGTTTTCAATGATGTTCTAGTAATTTTGGATAAGCTGCAACTCTAGCACACTACAAATGCTGCACTATAGTTGCCTAAACGTTAGCAGTAGCTTCTAAGTCTAGCATTGAAAATTTCAATGCCTTAGTATTTTTACCCTTCTTGTTACTCTTCTTTGGTTCCACCGCAAGACTATTGAGATTAATAGCTACTGCTTTTGAGAAGTGGAGCAATGAATAATCTAACGACATTATTAGTTTCTCATGTTGCTACCTATTTAAAGTAAATAGTGGAGATGGTAAACCACGTAGAAAGTAAATTCGAACTTCCCCCTATACAATCTAAGAGGACTAGTCGCAAATTTTCTTTCAGACATGTCTCCTTCTGCTTTTTCTGGGATTTTGACTTTTTAGATATTTAGGTTGACGGCACATGATGAGAACAAGTCAGGAATTCTTTACCAATTCATAGGTTGTTCTCTAGACACATAAAATGCATTGAGTATTTCCTATTAGTAATGCCTCTACTCGATTAAATAAATGGAAGGAGAGGCCTATTATGCTAAGAAAAGCTAAATGTACTCAAATAGCTTTCCTAATGAAAGAAAAGATCAATGTTAAATCGCGATTATTATTTGATGTTAAGCTTGACTTTGACTGAATTCATCGAGATAGGCGAATTCAACGGATAAGCTTTTACTTCAATGAAAATATTTTGATAAGTTTATCCTCATCCAAAGGATACTCTTTCTTTGTCAGTTTTGAAATAGGTGGCCTCTTTTCGGGATGACTTGCTATGAATCAATAGGATATAACGAGCATGCCGAATCTATTATGGATGTTGTCGTGAGGAAGGTTATGCTCGGAATTATGGGCGACGTGTTAGGGAATCTTATTGTAGTATCCAACGAATTAAAGTATGCTGAGATATTGTTAGGACAGTAGATATAATCCAATAGACTTGATCCTCTGGAGGATTATTGATTTTGACATGATTTTGGAAATGGACTAACTGTCTTAGTATGAAGCCACTTGAGACTAAAGGCAGAAGGTAGTAGCCTTGCAGGGATCTGTAGAACTAGAGTTGAGTTTCAAGGGGATAAGAGTGAAACCTTTAATAATTAGACCCATGAACAAACCGCTTGTAAGATGCTTTAGAAGGGTACTTGGCGTATTTGTTTCGCACAAATGAGAGTCGAAAAAAGTTGGACTACGTTCCTATAGTTAAAGAATACCCTATTTTTTTTCCTAAAATGTTACTTGGTTTTCCACTTGGGGGATAAAGCTTTATATTGACATTCCTCAAGGAACTTTACCTATTTCAATTGCTCCATGTCGGATGCCATCTGCCGAGTTGAAAGAATTGAGGGCGCAGCTATAGGATCTTCTAGGCAAAGGATTTATTCGGTCCAGTGCTGTTGTCAAGAAAAAAGATGGAATGCTTCGGTTATATATTGACTATTGACAATTGAATAAGACTCATATCAAGAATAAGTATCTTTTTTTTCCGAATTGATGACTTGTTTGATCAGTTACAAGGGGCACAATTCTTTTTAAAGATAGATCTCCGATCAGACTACTATCAGCTCCGAACTAGAAATGAATGTGTTCCGAAAACAGCAATTCGCACTTGCTACAGACATGGTGAGTTTTGGCTATGCCTTTTGGTACTACGAATGTTCCACAACATTCAAGTCTTTGATGTGGATTGATTCATAATTGTCATTATTGATGACGTAATGATCTACTCGAAGTGTACGGAAGATCACAAACGTCATCTCCGCATGGCCTTACAAGACTTTGAGAGAGGAATAAAATTTACGCTAAACTCTTTAAGTGTGATTTTTGGCTCTTCAGAGTGGCCTTCCATGGAAATGTAAATTTTGGCTCTTCAAACTGGCCTTCCATGGAAATATGGTAACCAAAGATGGTGATAAATTTGGGGCGGAATTTTTTACCACATGACCCTCTATGTGTCTAATTTACGTGAAATTTTACGAATCTCGATTTCACTTTCTTAAACTCAACTTATAACTGATTAAGTATACATTATTTTGGTGGACAAAATCATAGCACTTGTAGGGCATCTTTGTTTCAAAAGTCACTATAATTCCATTTTATATCCAAAAATTCTAATTTTCGATTATGATAAACCTCAATATGTTTAGTTCATGTAGTATTTTATGATTCATCAAATAAATACCTAAAACTTGAATTATAACCAATTAGTTCATATTTTCCAGGGCAATAAAATTCATGCATCACGGTAGAACACCTTATTTTCTAAATTCACCATAAATTTCTCTTCTATTGAAAACTTTTAATTTCTTAATATGTTGGGTCTTTTTATGTCTAGTTTACATATAATTTCACGATTTACTAAACGGATGTCAGAAACTAATCCTATAACTCAACTAACACAACCTGTCCAGATTGAATTTAGGTTTAGACTTGCAATATTTTGAAATTTACTATAAATTCAAATCAACATGACAAATTTCGAGTTTTGAACATGTTAAATTTTCTTATGTCTAGTTTCAATAGAAATTTATGGTTCCCTATTTGGAGGTCCATAACTCATTTATAATTAAGAAAATACAACCTATCCAGATTTTATTCCAGGAACTCAGCACTAAATTCAAATTTTACTACAAATTTATGCTCGCATGAAAATTATGATTTTTGACTATGTTAGTCCTTATTGTTTTTAGTTTTCATAGAAATTTACAGATTAATAATCCGACTTCCAGAACTCAAATTATACATAAAACACTATATATACCACTTGTGTGAGCTCTTAAATTCGGGGTTAAAGCAAAACATAACTTACATATCTCCTAATCATCAAAAACAACACTCCACAATCATAAAACATCATACTAACATTAATCCAACACACAATTATACATGCCGATCTTGAAGAAAATTTAAAAATTTAAAAGAATTTAAAGAATTCTTACCTAATATTCCATGAATCTTCATAATTTTAGGACATTTCCTTGCCTCTTCTTCTTCTTCTTTTCTTCAATTTTATTTTGCTGGAATTTTCTTTCTCTCCTCCTCTCTTATTCGGCCAAGCTTGAAAAAAAATGAGGCTTGTTTCAATTTCTTTAGCTATTTATATTTTAGGCAGAAATTTTGAAAATTTTTTAGAGAATTTTTTTTTTGAAATTTCGTTTTCTTCCACCATTGGGCCGAATTTTGTAATGTTTGTGGCCTTGGTTTTTGTTTTTTGGGCTTGGTTTTGGGCTTAATGTTGTAGAGAAATTTTAGAAAAATTTCACTTAGGTCTTACAACTTTTTCTTAATTACACTTTGATCCCAAATCTTTTGATAACTAAACTTTTGACCACTATATTTTATTAAGTTTTCACTAGGCCCCTACACTTGGTAAGCTTACTTTACTTACTTATTTATGATGTTAGATTCATAATTAATGTCCGAGATAAATTGAATCTCATTTACATGAAATTTAAATTTATTTCGTTTAAATTTATTTCGTCTTTCTGTTTAAATTTATTTCGTCTTTCATTATCACAAATCTCTTATATTTTAGAATATTTGTATTCTCATCATCATTATTTTAGTTAAAGGAATTAGATAAGACTTTGGCTATTATAATTTCTCCCACTTTAAAATGATTCATCCTCAATTATGATGGGTAATTTTTTCTTCTTTGTCTATGTCTATGTCTATACTCGACTATGGGGCTACCCTTTTTCTTTATTGTTTCAAATCTTCTAAGTAACTCCGATCACCAAACTTGTAAAGAGCAAGGTAAATCTTCTATGTTAATACAATCATATATTCTTTTTATCTTGTTCTTTTACTACGGATGGTTTACAAATTTCTTACTTGTGTATCCTTTTTATCGACATCATTTCTTGCATAATATTCTGTACTCTAGTCTTAGCTTATCTGTCTCTATGTCACGTTTTCACTCATATACATATACGTTTTTTTAGCTTTGTACCTATACATTCTTAACATTATTCTTGTAAATTATCATTGTCATTCTTACGAAAGCCTTTAATCATCTAATGTGTTTTTCGTAATACTGGTTTGTGAGTGTGAACTTTACTTCTCGTTATATATCTCTACACCTCTCACTAGCTTCCTTTATAAACTCTTTAGTTTGTAAATATATTTTATCAAGTACTCTAGTAGATAAACCTAGCTTCATTATCTCTTTTGATTTTTTACGTTTTGGGGTATAGAAATACAAACTAGTTTCTTTCGAGAATGGCATCATGAGTTACTTGCTAAGGGTATTATACTCTTTCGGAGGCATTAGCACTATCTATTTCTTTCAAACTAATGGTATTCGAACATAAAATTTTATTCATAGGTACTGGCGTACGTCTACAAGATGTCCTAACAGAACTCATTATCTATTTTGAAATAGGTATGGAATGAACGCCGTCAAAATGGATTACCTAACTAGTACCACTTAAAATGAATGGATAGTAATCTAACAAAATCTAGGAGCATATGATAGAATAAACATTTAGATAGTTATCAGAGATTTCACTAATTTACCTACGAAACTTAAAGACGTACTCGCTGAATCCACTTAAAATGAATGGATAGTAATCTAACAACTCTTTATCTTATAAAAAAAACAAACATACACAATTCATGAAATTGTTTTACTACATACACCACAAGTAATCATACATAAACTAAGTACTCTATACAATCATATACATGACATATATAGAAAGAAACCAAAGCACATGCTACACTCTATATGAATGTAGATCTTATGTGATGGACCGCCATGACTAGTGACTGCAATGCTACTCATGTCCCCGATCCATGTCTCCAAAAGATGGATGTGGCTCACCAGCTAAAAGATCCTGCAAAACTAGAGGGGGGAGGTCAGTCCAAAAGAATTTAGTGAGCGAAGCTATAAAACTAGAAAATAATGTGAGAAATACTGTGTCGAAAGCTCGTAAGAAATAACTGTTTTCTGAGTTCATAAATCTGAAATCGTGTATTTCTTTCAAAACATATATGAAAAATCATTTCATAAAATCATATGTCTGAAAATCTCTGAAGATTTGTAAAAATTTTGATGCATGGGGGCGTTACGTATTATCGTCCCCCCATACGCCTAAACGAGTGGTCTTGGAGCGTTACGTATCGCCGTCCCCCAAGCCACTGATCTGGAGCTAGGTGTGCAAATTCATGCCATTGTGGCGTTATGTATCGCCATCCCCCAATACATGCCACTGTCATGTCCATGAATCTAGGGTTTAGGGGCATTACATATCGTAGTCCCGTAGCCTTGAAATCTATGATCTAGGGGCGTTACGTATCACCGTCTCCCTAGTCCTGAGCTATGTATGCACACTTCATTTGTGTCCGTCAATTCCATATCCGTCAATTCCAATTTACCATCTGAGGTGGGTTTTTCCCCCATGCCTCCAAAATCATAAACTAATACTTTAAAATCATTTTTATCATCGAAACATGTCAAATCATTTAGAATCAATACTTTAGCAAACTTTTGATAAAACTCATTTAAAATCAAGGAAATAGAATTTCCATTTTGGAAACATAAAAACTTTGAAATAAGTACTCCACTCATAGTGCTACGACAAGTCTGGTGTGGTTCCTAGCGTAGGTGATCTCTGAGTGCCTTGACGTCGATCTAATGTCAAAGAAATCATTAGTTCCATTTCAATTGATAAGAAAGAAAAAGTAATTCATGATTGACATTTTATGATTGTAATATGATGTAATGCATGTATATAATCTTATACGAGACCTTTAGGGTGTCTTGTAATATCTTAGGGTGAGATTGAAATCAATAAAACTGATCTTGGATAATTTCAGTAAGCATCTGATAGTTAAGCGTCGCGAAGCTAATTGATACGCGTCGCGACTCCCACACGCACCGCGACGCTAAGTGCTGAGCGTCGCGACTCCCATAAAATAGAATCGAGGTAGTAAGCTTCTTTTGTTTCTGAGTCGCCACCCTGACATTTGGCATCGTGACTCTCACATTCCAGAGCTGAAATAAAGAGCAATTTCACATTACGTGTCACGACGTCGGGTGTGCGTGTTGCGACGCTAACCTGATTACAGTACCCAAAATGAACTCCATCTTCACTCTCAACTTTTACAACACCCTTAATGCCATAACAACAATGAGTATACAAAATATCACCATTATCACCCTCTAACACCATCTCATATTCATTTCATAAACTCTAACTTAGTTCTATGCGTAGGGATTTCACAAATTGGGGGTTTCTCATAATCACTATTTTTTTTACACAATAGTAATCCAATCATCATCAAACTCAAGCTAGCAACATACAACAATCATCAAAACTCAATGTATCAAGATTTGGGTCAAGCTTCCTTTACCTCAAACAATGACAATTTTCCACCAAATAAGTGTTCAAATCCTCATTTCCTTCTTCCTAAACTTGTTTGATAATAAATTTCTTTGAATTTTCTTGGAAATTTATCAAGAATGATGGAACTTCTATATTTTTCTCTCCAAACAATTTTTGATCTAGGGGTGAAAGGATGGGTTTCCAAATTTGTTTTTTTTTTTTTTTTTTGGTTTCTAATACATGTTAATTATTTCTAGAGAAATCTTGAAGGTTTTAGTCTTTTTCTAGCAAAATGAGGGACCTGGGCCTAAATATTGAATTCTTGTTGGGCCTTGACTTGGGCTAATCTTATTCCAACTTTACTTATGGCCCACATATGTTATAATAAGGCTAGTTGGGCTTGACTTAAAGTTTCTTACTAAGAATCCCTAAAATTTCCGTTAATGCTCGGGGAAATTTTTTATCTAAGTCGCCAAGTTACTATTTAAATTGAGTTATGTAATTTCGTGTCATTACAATTCTCCCCCTTTAAAATGATTCGTCCTCGAATCAACACAACTAAAGGTATGGAGCGTACCTTTTTTAGTGAATAGCTGGGGGTATTGCTCCCTAATGGCTTCTTCTGGCTGCCATGTGGACTCTTGTCCATTGTGGTGTTGCCAAACAACCTTGAATGAGGGCATCCATCGAGATCGTAGCTTTCGTATCCCTCTATCCACTATTTCTATTGGCTGCTTCAGGTAAGACAAATCTTGACAAACATAAACTGTCTGGGGCTCTAACTCATGAGACTCATCATGCAAATACTAGCATAGGATGGATACATGAAACAAAAGATGTATCCTATCCATGATGGATGAAAGTGCTAGCACATAATCTTTCCCTCCAACTCTTTGAAGTATTTGAAATGGCCTGACATACCTAGGGCTGAGCTTACCCCTCTTGCCAAATCTCATGACTCCATTGAAATGAGATATTTTCAAGAGCACCGAGTCCCCTACTTGAAACTCCAAATTTTTCCTCCGGATCTGCATAACTTTTCTGGTGACTCTTAGCTGTCCTCATCCTTTCTCTTATCAACTTCACTTTCTCCACTACTTCTTGCACCAAATCGGGTCCGAGCAACTTTTGTTCCCCAGTTTCAAACCATCCCACAGGGGATATGCACATCCTTCCACACAAAGCCTCAAATAGAGCCATCTGAATACTTGTTTGATAACTGTAATTATATAAAAACTCAATTGTAGACACTGTATTTTTGCATAAAGCCCAATTATGAGCCTCGTATTGAGGCACTGCCCGATAAGTTACGGAAGTCGCGGGAAACGGACGTCGGAATGGTAAATTCAAAAATTAATACATTATCAAGTTTAATTCATTTGTTTAGCCTCGGGTTCACTTGATTGATCTCTCTTTTAAATGTTAGTCTCGGCCCACACGCCCAAGCCCAATCCAAGATAATTTAATCACATGCCAAATCCATCAAAATCACCTTCCAAATTTAAAAATATTTTGAATCCAATCCCCACCAAAATTATAAAATTATTTCCCTAAATAATTTAATTAAACACATCCCATATTTGCATGATTTCCTTCCTTACCTAGAAACCCTAGCACACCACTATAAAAAGATAACATATCCAAACCCTAACACTCTCTGGACTCTCTTGTCCCTCTCTAGTCTTCTCAAAGCAAAAAAATCCCCCATCTCTTCCTTTCAACCTCTCGGCAATAAAACAATAAACATAAACCCTAATCTATCTCATTCAGAAACACTCTCACTGACCGAAAAACAAACCAACCCTTCTCACAAACCCATGAATGACACACACCGACCGAACAAACAATGAACTAGCAACCCTTCTCTCTTCTCAGCAAAACAAACACACAGCCTGACCGATTCAAGAAGCCGAGAAAACCATTCACACAAAACAAACCTAAGCCATGCACACACACCTTACACACACTCAGCAAGCCACGTTAACAATGCACACATTCACCGACTAAACACATTCAACACAAACACACTTGGCTCTCTCTCTCACTCAACACATACACCACGTTGACACCTTGCACGCCACACTTAAATACACACACATGTCACAACACTCACTGCCAAGACACACACACACCGACTCACACATACTACCAAAACAAACTGCCTCTTAACCGACACCACAAACATCACCCACATCAGCCCTTCCCCGAAATCATGAAACCAATCACCAAAAACCCAAAATAAATATTCCAGAAATAGCCCCCTCTGACTACCAAAACACCCCTGAAAATAGTCCAAAAATCAGCCCTCGAACCATCCAAAAAACAGTCCAAAATAGTGATCCAAAACAGAATCCGAAACAACGAAATAGTGAAGGAAAAAACAGTCCAAATCAACGAACCAGAAAAGCCGTGGAACATTAACCTTTCCGGCGATGCCTCAACGCACTTCTGAGAAGTGACTTAAAGGGTAAGACCTGAGGGAACCCTTTACTATATTTTATTTTGTCGTTCCGGACGCGGCATGCCCGGTTGGACGTGAAATATGTCCAACCGGGTATGCGAAGTCCTACATTAAAGATGGCCAAACTTTTGGTCCCATCTCTCTTTGACGTTCCGTTATTTTTTTTATCCTGCATTTATTTTATTGTTATCTTTTTTTAAATATTCCACCATTACTTTTATTTACATTTGGTTATATTATTTCAGGTGTACTTTAATGTTTGTTTATATTATGTTAATTATTGCGTTCTATCCCTTACGGTATATCAGCTGGAAACCCAGACATAAATTCCGTAGGCTAATCCGAATAGACGGTAGTACGGTTTATACTTGGGATATAACTCCACGTACCACTCAGGAAATACTCGCATAAGCCTGATTAACCTCCATTCAATTGCTATTTTTTCATTGACGCTTTTCCGCCTTTGATTATTTATTATTTTCATTTCCGCATCTCGTACTCCTTAATGTAATATGCTTCCACTGTTTCTATTAATGTTTATGGGTATGCTAATTCGTGTGTTTATTTGAATTATCTTGCATGTGCTGAATGAGACTTGGTTATATCATTTTGTAAACCCGTTCATTAAAACTGGCATAAGTAAGGGACCATTCCGAACCCAAAGGTTTGAGGTCTTCCCTTGCGAGGGGTGAGTGCGGCATTAAATCATTTCCCAGTTCACACTGGGTGGCGACTCCTTTATTCTCCGGTTTAGTCCCCCGCGGGCTACTCCGTACTCCCAACGGGCCGCGAGCCTGGACAGCGTCCCCGTACCTCTGTACCATGTCTACAGTCTGGCGACTCCACTGGGGATAGAGAATCGGCCCCGAAATAATGTCTTGTAATGTTTGTGATTTTTGCTTTAGTTAACCTTGTATCATATATTTTGCATACCCTTTCTTACCTTGATGGCATCATGTATCGTGAAGTCATTTTCCCTGGAAGTGCCGAATTATTATATGGTATCATCACTCGTTGGCACGTACCTTAGGGTATAAAAAACATGCGCTAACTTGGTCGCTCGAACCCTTGAGTGGAGAGACCTATTTGTGGGCAACCCTTCGCCGGCGGGAGCCTTTATCTATACTTCTATAAACCCGCATGTGAACCATAGTTGTATGACCTATAGAAGCCACCCTTTTATGCTTGTGTTTGGGACCATCATCATTTGGATCCAGTTGGACTTCCCGTCATAAGATACGAACTTGTTGGGACATTTAAACTGGGACGAGTTTATGTCTTATGACGATTGGGCCAAAAGCTTCCAAAATACCGATGGACCACTTTGTGTTTGGGCCCCCTATCATTTGAAGTTGTTTAGCCACGTTATCGCAAAAGTGTAAACCTGTTGGGTCTTTTTCAACTGGGACAAGTTTGCACCTCGCAATAATATGATTGAATGCTTTGAAATGATAATGGGCCAACTTGTATGAAAGTCTTGATGGACTTAGAAAATCCAATCATAATTCAAATATGCCAGAAGCATGAGTATGATATCCACACTGGCTTTCATCCAAGAAGGATACGCATTGTTACGGCATATTTGCATACTTTTGGATGCTTCCAAGTTCATCCCCATGACCACGGTTACCGAAAGCCCAATTCGTCATTTCCAGACAATGGCACGATCCCATAATAGGCTTAGTCCATGTTGTAAATGGGCGGTCTTTATCTTTTACCGATGGGAAAGAACTGAGGTAGCCAAGGTTCACCCTTGTAGCGTAGGAGAGAATGATTTTGTGTACCCCACATCAGTGCATAAAATAAGCCATACCTAGGACATAAATAGACTTACCACGAGTGTGGGAGAAATAAGGTCGGAAGGATATATGATGTTTTGATAACCACATGCATCTCATGCATACACGCATCATGTTAACCCCGTGTCTTAAAAGCCATCATAGATATCTGTTGGGTTAGAGAAGAAGGAAGACTTGTCAAGAAGAGTTTAGCAAACATGGATATCAGGGAAGAGGAAGCCGAGAAAAAAAAATTTACAGCATGAATAAAAAGACCATTGGGGGCCTTTAGAAAAAAAAGAAAAAAAAAGAAAAAAAAAAGAGAAAAAAAAATTGTTTGTTTTTAGTCCTCAATAGTTAGGCATAAGTCCAAGGATGAAATCATTTGCTTTAGGGTGAAATCTTAGAAATGATAAGTTCTTGATGTGCTTTTATCTGACACTTTGAGTAATTGATCTATGTTAGACTCGCAAGCACTTCATTATGGGTTCTTAGCAGTGAAAACCTGAGTAGTCAGCAAGGTGACTAGTTGAAGAAATTACAGGTCAATGAATGAACTTTTGCTTAGATGCCTATCCTAATTTGCTTGTGTTATGATGTATGGTATGGTTGAAAATAAAAGAAAAATCTCAAAAAAAAAATAATATAAACCACCTATAACTGATAAGCGTGAAGCTACCCAAAGGGGAGTATTAGTACCACATGAGGAGAAATGCTACCTTAAAGGGTAGGTGTGTTGAAAAAAAAAAGAAAAAAAAAAGAAGAAAGAAAGATCAAAGAAAAAGAAAACCATACCATATTGAGCACGGAAAAGCAATTGCAGAGCATAATTGAGATATCTAGGTTGGTTTGACCCATCGATCCTAAATTTTGAAACGAAATGATTGAGTTGGCTTACCTAGGGATCAAGATGTAAAAGAACATTTGCACACACATAGACTGTGAGTCTAGCATAGAAGATTTATTCAAAGACTTGGATTTGAGTTGTATCGAGTGCTTTGAAGGTTCTCTTGTTTCATTACTAGGCATTCTTTGAGGACAATAATATGTATAACTATTGGGACTATTTTGTATCCAGTAATATAGTATATTGATACGGAGTGACACATCATGTAGTCCATCATGACCTAATGCAAGCAACGAAGAATAGAAAGCTAAACCAAAGCGAACAATAGAAAGCTAAACCAAGTTTGGGGGCGACCAGTCTACCACCTCAAAAATCAGGGACATGACGAGATCTTGAGTCATGGGACCAAAGAAAACTGAGTAATCACTAGAGTAGAATTGACAAAAGGAAACCATAAGCAGACCTTGGGGGCTATCAAAGACTTTTGTAGGAAAGAAGCACCGAGGAACACAAGGAAGACCTAACCAATCGGAATAGAAAATACATCCATGCATACATGCATTCACGTCACATACACGTAATTTTTGTTTTTTCTTCGCAGGTTTTTGAAGAAAGAAAAGGAAAAAGCGGCGAAGATGAGCAATCCGGGAATGACACTCCGAGAATGGAGCATAACCTCAGGAATGAGGACAAGCAACTCCTCGGGAACGAGGATGAGCAAGCCTGGAATGGCACTCCGGGAATGGAGCATGACCTCGGGAATGGGGACGACCAACTCATCAGAAATGAGGACGAACAAGTGGGCAATGGCACTCCGAGAATGGAGAAAGGTTTGGGAATTGACCACCTCTCACAAAGTAACGGTTCGGGAATGAACCATCTCATCAGTAACGGTTCGGGAATGGACCACCTCTCACAAAGTAACGGTTCGAAAATGAACCACCTCACATCAGTAACGGTTCAGAAATGAACCACCTCACATCAGTAACGGTTCGGAAATGAACCATCTCTCATCAGTAACGGTTCAAAAATGAACCACCTCACATCAGTAACGGTTCCGAAATGCACCACCATCAATAACGGTTCAGAAATGAACCACCATTAGTAACGGTTCAGAAATGAACCATCTCACATCAGTAACGGTTCGGAAATGGACCACCATCTCACATCAGTAACGGTTTGGGAATGGACCACACCTTTCAAGTAACGGTTCGAGAATGGACCACATCTCAAGTAACGGTTCTGGAATGAACCACCTCTTATGCAATGGTTTGGGAATGAACCATCTCATCAGTAACAGTTCGGGAATGGACCACCTCTCAAGCAATGGTTCGGGAATGAACCATCTCATCAGTAACGGTTCGGAAATGGACCACCTCTCAAGTAACGGTTCGGGAATGAACCACCTCTTCAGTAACGGTTCGGGAATGAACCATGTCATTAGTAATGGTTCGGGAATGGACCACCTCTCATGTAACGATTCGGGAATGAACCACCTCTCAAGTAACGGTTCGGGAATGAACCATCTCATCAGTAACGGTTCGTGAATGGACCACCTCTCAAGTAACGGTTCGGGAATGAACTACCTCTCAAAGTAATGGTTCGGGAATGAACCACCTCACATCAGCTCAATTCGATAATGAATCCTAGAGATCACAGCATCTTGCAGAGATAAACCTTAGGGGTAGCAGCACCTCGTCACCAAATCAATTCAGTTCGAAGCATCTCGTAAAGCAGCGGGTAAGTACGACAACCGATTAACTAGGTAAGTAAAAAAATGCACATTGTTTAAATATGCTCACTTATTCGTTCTTCAATGTGACAGGTGTCAGAGAACGGGAAATATTTCGAGAAGAAATGAATGACCTCTTCAAAGCATTCTCGAAGTGGAGATATTTGATGTATGAGGGATTGACTTTATGAGACCCTTTGTTCAATCATATGGAAACCTGTACATTCTGGTTGCAGTAGACTATGTCTCTAAATGGGTTGAAGTAATATCACTGCCATCAAGTGACTCCAAAGTGGTGTTAAAATTCCTCAAAAAGAATATTTTCAATGGCTTCGGAACACCTCGAGCGATCATCAGTGATGGTGGCACATACTTCTGTAACAGATACTTCAATGCACTCATATCCAAATACGGAATTACTCACAAAGTTGCCACTGCTTATCATCCACAGTCTAGTGGTCAGGTTGAAGTTTCAAGTAGAGAAATCAAAAGAATCCTGGAGAGAACCGTTGGGTCAACTAGGAGGGATTAGTCTACAAAATTAGATGACGCATTATGGGCCTACCAGACAGCTTATAAGACAACTATTAGAATGTCCCAATATCGAATGGTTTTTGGGAAAGCATGCCATCTTCCTGTGGAGCTCGAACATAAAGCGTACTAGGCACTAAAGAAGTTAAATTTTGATTTGCAAGAAGTATGAGTGAAACGGCTCCACTAATTGAATGAATTGGAGGAATTTCACCTTTATGCTTATGAGAATGCCAAACTGTACCAAAAAAGACCAAGAAGTGGCATGAAAAAAAAATAGTGCGCAGACAACTAGAACCAGGGCAGCGATGTTGTTATACAACTCACGATTGAAACTTTTCCCTGGCATGTTGAAATCAAGGTGGTCAGGTCCATTTGTGATTACCTAGGTGTTACCCTACAGATTAGTTGAGATACATAACTCCAACTCCAACAACACATTCAAGGTCAAGAGCCAACGTGTCAAGCACTATTGGGGAGAATCATTTGAGCGACAAAAAAAAGTCTCACACTGGCAGATCCAACCTAACATTCGGGCAGTCATGTCTAGCTGACAATGTTAAACTTAGCGCTAACAGGGATGCAACCAATGCAATTTGTGCATATATTGAGATTTGGTGTGTTTTATTTTTGTGTGTTTAATTTTTATAGGAAAAGTCACAGACAGAATGGAAGGCGTTCTTGCACAACTTCACAAGCATTTTCCTTATCTCCCTCAAAATTCTCTGATGAAAGTCTACAATGTACGCATTGAAAGAATGAGACTTCTGATGATCTAAGGTATTCCTAGTGATATTCGTTGGATAATTGAAGCACGAGTCCGATTGGTAGGTGAGTTATCTGACTCTTTTATTTCATTTCTGCCTGGTTTACGAAAACTACTTATGCTAAAAAAAAAATAGCTAAACGATTAGGTGTTTGTTATAAATGTGCATGATGTACATGCAATACTCGTTGTCGTTATTTAGGAATGACGTCTGATAACCGTGAAGATAAAATAAAATTCGTTAGGGATGGCATGAGTAAAGAGTCTTTAGATGACATATCATTGACTCTTGAGACGCATTCCAGTGGATACGTGTATCACGGGATTCACAATTTACATACACAGTTTCAAAGAGAAAGACAACAATTAAGTCTCGGGAATCTGACTTTAAAAGACCATGTTTACCAATTTATAAGAAAATTGGATGGGAAGCTTATCCCTGACACATAGATGTTAGTCAAGCCGTTACTTCATGGACATTATTATTTCTTTGTCTTTAACTAATAATTGTGATTTGTTTTGTTATTTTCTTTTATTTTAGCGGACAAGATCCAGATTTTTTACTTTCACGATTTTTTTTACTGTTTAGCTAATAATTGTCATTTCGTAGGTACTAGTGCTATTATTACTCGACCTTTTTCAGGATCGATAAATTCAGCTTGTCATTGCTCTCTTCAGCACATCCAAATTTGAGAGAATAATAAAAAATAAAAAATGGAAGCATATTCAAGAAGATGAGTTGTTAACAGATGTGTGTTTTCCGGTACTAGTTCTTGTTCTAAACCAGAATTCGCTGAAGCAGCAAATGAATTGGGTAGAGTCATGGCTGAGAGAAATATGCACTTAGTATATAGTGGTGGCAATCTTGGACTAATGGGGTACGTTTCAAGGGCTGTACAGAAATGAGGTAGTCAAGTTTTGGGAATCATCCCAAAATCTTTGGCAGAGGCGAATCTTATGGGAAAATCAAACAGAGAGGAATGCATCGTGCTAGGTATGTCCGAACGACTTGTTGAAATGATTAACTGTGCTGATGCTTTTATTGCATTGCCATGTGGCTTGGGCACGATGGAGGAAATTTTTACAGTGCTATCTTGGGCGAACTTGAATATACACCAAAAACCAATTGGACTGTTTAATATTGATGGATTTTTTGACTTTCTTTTTGTGTTTCTTGAAGATTCCCGGAGAAATGGATTCTTTTCAAAACCCATAAAAGATATCCTCTTCACCGCTAGAACAACCAATGATTTAATTGACCAACTCTTAGCCTTTGAACCACAAATTGACCCTATCCTTTCCAAGATAAATTGGTCTGATAATGATCGTGGTAAGAAGCGTCGGATAAATCTGGATCTTAACCTTTAATTTTCTTTTTAGATGTAGAATTCCACGCTAACCATGTACTATTTTCTAAACTCTTATTCTTCTTGTTAGACATTGGAACAATGTCTCAATTAGGTTTGGGGGAGGGGAATAGTTGACTAGTATATTGTTTTTATTTTTCTTGTGTTGTTTTTAGTCAAAAATTCAAAAAATAAAAATAAAAATCATAATTTTTTTTGTGTTTTTATGTTTTAAACTTGACTAATCAGGTGGAATTGTGTTTGAGATAGCTGTGTAAGGAATTTCCACTCCTGAGACGTATCTCAACCTAATTCGTAACAAATTAATTTTTGTTTATTTCATTTTGAATTATTTCAATTCGTGAATTCTCCATAATATTGACTTAAATTTAAACTTCATATGCTCATTTTACAGGTATTATCAACATGCATGGTAACATACGAACATTGGTTGTAAGTGAAAATTTTTTAATATTCAGTGCTCTAGTTTATTGGAGGAAGCATCTAAAAGCGATGAAAAAAAGAAATTTTTTTTTGTGTGTATACAAATAATTAACCATGATTTTACTTAGTAACCGGACGTCTTGCCTCAGTAAGCAATGATTGTTCGCGTCAAACGCTAAAAGCCTGAGTTAATAATAATAAATTTTCTACTTAATAACCGGACGTCTTGCCTCAGTAAGCAGTGATTGTTCGCATCAAACGATAGAATTTTTATCATCTGAGATCCGAGTAATTAAGTTCGTAGGGATGTCTTAACACCTACTGCCCTAAAGCCAACTGGTTCGGGAGTCACTGGCCCAAAGCTCGCAACAAGGATTAAAGATGTTATATAAAAAAAAAATCATTGCTAAAAATGTGTGAATTCTGATACATCTTTAGGACAAAAATATTACTCTCTTTTCAACTACACTTAAGAATATTGTGGGCACAATGATTTGATTAATACCTTGTTGATTATGTATATGAAGAATGGTAAAAATAATTGGAGAATTTACTTATTTGGTAATTTAGAAAGAAATAAAACAATTATTAATTTGATAAGAGTTTCACTTGTTTAGTCAATAACTTGTTTTGTGTGTTTGATTGTACATTTGAATGACGTTTATGGGTATCATCACTGTAAGCCCTCACGAGACTACAACTCGTCCACTAGGGACACCTAGGGGTTTAAAGGCTTGTTGCATACACTAAATGCAACCGTGATCCCTACAAAAGTGGCTTAGATTAATTTAAGTATTTACAACATTTTATTTTGTTGTTTTGCTCAAGGACTAGTAAAATATTAGGTTTTGGGGGTGTGATAAGCAGAAAATATATCAACATTTACCACCCATTTTACTTAATATTTTGAATAATTTCTCGAGTTTTGTGAATATTTTGATGTGTTTTGTGTTATTTTGTAGATAAATAAGATTTCAGGACTCAATTGAATCAAATCAGGGCTAAAACGGTGAAAAATAGATGAAAATGGCAAATTGGGAAATTCATTGTTCATGTGTCGTGATGCGCAATAACTTTGAGTCACGACATGCCTCAATTATTCAGCTACAGACACTCGTCATCTCCAAGTCATCACGTGTGTCATCATCGCGTCAACATGATGTCAGCATAATAATTCAGTCTGCCGACATGCGTCATCTCTTGCGTCATCATGACGTCAGCATCGCGATGCCAAGCCTTCACGCTTCGCGATGCCGAGCCAATATTCGAGTCTTCCGATAGTCGCCATTCACTGTAGCACTCGTCGCGACACCAAGCCTCACGTGTCGCGACGCGGCCCGTTTTTTGAGCCTATAAATAGAGGTTGAAATCAAAGGAATTATTCATACTTTCTTTTGGGAATTTCCCTAAAATACTAAGAAGAAAGTATCTTGTTTGTTTAATTTCAGTTTTCTTGTATTTAATTTTTATTTTAAGCAATAAATATTTCTTTGTTTTAGTTAAAAGCATGAGTAGGTAACTTCTTTCTGCTGGGGTAAAGGTGAAGCTTTTATTATAAAATAATAAATATGGATCACAGAACCCCAGTATTTTATTTCATTGTTGTAATCTTTACCTTTTTAGTTTTCAAATTTGTTTTATAATGTTTTGTTTATTTTTGTCTTTAGTGGTCCTAGATATGTGTTGTAACTAAATATGTTATCTAGGGTTGTGATAAAAACCAATATCAATGATTTAATAAGTTGACTTTTTTATGTCTTGTGTGGTGTATAGGTTTATTTATTGAGTCTAGTTCTTAATGCTTCTTATTAATTGGCCACTAATAAGATTGATTTGGTAAACTTAAAATCAACTTGGAAAATAGATTTTAGGTTTAGCCGTAGACTCAATAGCTCATGATCTCACATTCAACTTAGAGATTTCCTTCCAGCATAGGAATATACCTGTCGGGTGTGGGTAGCAATAATTGGAACTTAAACTTAATAGATTTGGAGTTTCTTAATTAACATAGGAATATATTAATTGGGTTACTCTGGGTATTGGCATATGACCATTGGAATAGGCTTTTGCATAACTTCGTCTTCCAGGTTAATAAACTGAGATATTACACAACCATAAGGTAATCAACTCAACCTTAGAAAGATATTGGTAGGATTCACAACCTTAGATATTTTCATATCATTGTTTAAAATTTAAAATCTACCTTTGTTTTGTTTTGTTTTATTTATTTATTTTAGATAAAAATCACCATCCAACTAACAATTAAATCAATTAGATACTAGTAGACATTTAGCTTCATAAATTGATAGCATAGGTATTAAGTCCTCATGGGATCAATACATTTTATACTATTTGAGCGATACGTGCGCTTGCGTTACATTTGTGTTTACCACTGATCAATGTGTTATACAGTAATGGTCATATCTATATTGCATTATAGAAGTTATTGTCAGTGTTGAAATTTGTATTTAAACAGAGTACTTAGTATTAAGAGTATTATGCATGCATGGTCGATGAGTTGGGCTATGGTCCCATACATGAGTTTATATATATATATATGTGAGATAAGAATAATGGTTCTCAGTGCTGGACAATTATGACCCATAGCGTCACTATTTGTACAGATCATTGTGTTGTTGTACAAATTAACTATGTGACAAAGGAGATTGCACTCTTATCTTTTGTGATTAGATCACCTAGATATATAAATGATGAGAGTTCCTTGTGATTTTTTCCTGGATGGATAATGATATGAGACAGTATCAGTCTACGTAGGATAAATCATTAAATATCCCTAGTCAGAGTATTATCGAGATTGGACTTTGATAATGCGTAAAAGACTAGTATTACACTTGTGCGCATTGTGAGGGCACAACAACATAGTTCTCATATATTTGGGTATAGGATACTCATGCAAGTGTAATAGGAGGTTGTGTTTTACCGATGGTACGGAAAACAGCTTCGCTCTAGATAGACCCCTTCGGAATTCCATTGGTAGTATGACTATGTGTCTATGGAAGTTCGAAATCAGGGTAGGTGTATTTGGTCTTGACCTGAGACTTACACCGCTAATACTTGCGACAATCAATATACTTTGGTTGCGGTCGTCCAGGACTTTAACAAGTTCTGTGTACGCTAATTCTGGGTATATTGAGAATCGTAATGTGTTGGGTGTGATGTCGAGATGGAAGTATCACTCCAGTCATACTGGAGATGATGATTGCATAGGATACGGAACTTGTTCTCTTAAATACTCGCGCTATCGGGATATTATGACTAGGTCATGTATATCCGATTATAGAGACTAGTTACCAGAGATCCGATATGTGCTTCGTACGGGGCAGACATAATTCCAGCCCTAGGCCTAGCACGTGATCATCCGATACTGGATCGACATACACAATACTACGTATACTACGCCTGATATAGATCACATATTCCTATAAGGATATTTCTGGAGAATTGGGTAGGTATGACGCTTTGCTAGAAGCCAACCTTGTCTTGTAAATCGGTACAAACGTAGTACTAGGTACTTACGTGACCGGATAGTCCGAAGACCGTATTTACTGCCAACATATCCAGGGATCTCATGGGTCGCTTCCCGAAGATTCACCGATGATGTATGACTCGCACTTAATTAATCTGGGATTAATTAAATGAGAGAGAAAATTAATCTGGGATTAATTACAGAGATATTTTATCTTGGATAAAATATTAATTAAAGAGAGAGAACGATTAATTTGGAATTAATCGATAAAATAATATATTTGATATATTATACGAAATTGGATTTCGACGTGGAATTAAAATTAGATTTTAATTCGGGCGAACGAGTTAATTTAGAATTAATTCGTTAGCGATGTGAATAGTGATTTCGCTAGGCGTAATCGTTTAATTACGTCGCAACGGAAAATTCGTTAATTCAGAATTAGCGAACCCGAGCCCGAGTGTGTTTGTGAGCGCATTCGCATTTCAAATTCGAATGCGGCACGCAAGTCACATCAATCATCAAATCGCTAGTCACATCAATCGTCAAATCACATGTCACTTTGAGTGATGTGACAATTTGATTGATTGATTGAGTGATTGATGTGGTAGTTGAAAAGCATTAATGGTTTTTTGCTTTTTGACTTTTTGGTAAATGGAAAATGGTTTTGTGTATTTGTTTTTGTTTTTGGAAAATAAAAATAAATACATATATAAAACATTTTCTTTTCTTTCTTTCTCTCTTCCAATCGATTTCTAGGAAACCTTTTCTTCCCTCCACTTCTCTCTCGGCTTTGAGTCGTTTCTTCTTCAAGATCTTGGCTTGGCCGTGAGAAGCAAGGAAGGAGACAAAGTGCTAGCACACAAATGGGTTAATACAAATGTGATAAGGCAATGAACACATGTGCATGGAATTGTTTTTGAAGCTTGAAGCTTGGAGCTTCAATGGAGGTCATCAATGGCCGAATCTTGGAGGAGTAAAAGAGACCAAAACCGAGCAGTCCACTGCCAATGGGAGCTACTGCCGTGACCTTTGAGGGAGCTTGAAGGCTTGTGTTATTCGCGTCGCAAGATCCGTTCATTGTGAGTATTTTTTCGCCATTCTCCTTTGTTGTATTCATTTGTTTCATGCTTGTTTGATGTTTCTTGGGACCTAAATAGAAACCAACAATGGTATCTTGAGCTTATATCAAGCATGAAATTTTTAGGGTTTAAAATTGGACAAAATCGATTTGAGCATGAATTAGTTAAATTTTTGATTAAGTATGCTTGAATGAGGTTGAATTGAAGTTGTGCATAATCAATTTCAAGAAAATTGGATTGGATCAATTTTCCCCAAAAGCTTTGGCTTGGCCAAAAATGGATAAACCCTAATTTTCTTGGTAATTTTTATTTTTTGATCATTGGATGACTTAAAACAATTGGGTAATGTTGATTTGAGGTTTAATTGGATTGAATTTTGAATTGTACAAAATTTCCCCAAATGATGGCTTGGCCGAATTCATAGTGATATAAAAATTCATGGTGACTTTTTTATTTTGATTCATAGGATGAGTTGAAATGATTTGGGAAATGATGATTATGGATTGAAACCGAATCGGATTGAAACCGAATCGGATTGAAAAACCCCTAATTGCTGAGAAGGATTGAAGCATGAAAATGGGTTGATTTTGATTAAATTGTGTTGGACACTATTTGATGTTAAAGTGCATGATTTATTAGGCTAATTGATGTTTTAGAAATATTAATTGGGTGATTAATTGTGTAATACACTTAGGTTAATTAATTGTGGAATTTGGAATTTTATAAGTTAATTAATTGGGTTTAAATTGGATTTGGGCCTTAAAGGTTGTAATTGGGCTTTTGGGCTTGGTTGTACCAAGTTAGGTTTAGGCCAATTTGGTTGGATCCAATTGGGCCCAAAACCACATCCATAAAGTCCAATTATGACTTAATGGACCTTAATTATTTAATTGGGCCTAATGGGCCAAAATTGATTTATGGGCTTATGGGGTAAATCCCGGATTGGATTTTGGTTATTAGTTTTGACCCGAGTTGACCAAAAGTCCACGCCTTAAAGAAATTAATTAAAAGCCCATTGGACTTTAATTAAATAAACATTGGATGTTAATCGGGCTTTGAGACCCGTAACGATTGAATTTGGAATTTAAGTCGTAAAGGTTCGTTAATAAAAGTGTAATATTTAATTTGGAATTAAATAGTGAATTAGTATTAAATACAAATTGAATTGGATTTAATTTTGTAGTTTAATTTAATTCAAGAATTCGTACTTTGAGTACTTATTCGTGAAACGAGTTTGACTCGCACAAAATCAAATCGTTGTTTGAACATTGGATGATCACTAATTATCAGATTAATTAATTTGATTAAATTGATTGATAACATGCTTATGTGAATACATGGTTGCGATGCATGAATAATGTATATCAGATGAATATTAGATGGGTGGGGCAATTTTAGAAATTGTTGTAATAAATTTGATTTATTAATTGGACCTGCGTGTCCAGCCTTATCACCTCCATATTCTTTGTATTCTCTTCTCACCTATTCCCCTCAATGAAAATGAGGTTTCTTTAGAAGTGTAGTGTAACGGGTAGAAGTAAATACTCATGCTAGCAGGAGAGAAGAAATGGAGAGATTTGATTTAAGATCAATGTGTAAAGTATCCATCCGCATATCATTATTATTTTATCATATGTGCTTTATTATGTGTTTAGAATGCATGTTTAAGGGTGTATGATGATGAGACCTTAACAAAGATAATAAATTGGTTGCCAATTTACACACGAAAAACCCTCAAATAATATTAATCGTCTTTCCTTCCATTGAGTGATTCTCACTCAAGATCCGAGACTGGCATTGGCTTGTTGGCCAAAGTCAAGGCCTTTGTCCGTCGAGGAAGTGTTTGAATCACGAAGGCTTTGTTCCATATCAGTGTCTTGTCCAAGTTGTGGTTTGTTGGCCAAAGTCAAGACCACTTCTTGTCCATCGACATTGATTACGAAGCTTTCCATGGTCAATGGGTCGCGCTTAACTGGGATCACTAAGTTTGTTGTGCCAAAGCCAAGGCTTAGTTGATTCAGAGGAAAAAGGTTAGGCAATACATTGGATGTATTGGCATATATAAGATATATGTTTCGGACTTGGATGTCCCCCTACCGGATCTAGGAATTGGATTGGATCCAATTGATCTTAGAGATCTACCTAGTTAATTATCATACAATTTGTTGGCCAAAGTCAAGGTTGTGTGATTTTTAACGGGATCCTAGCCCACTAGGAAACACGGTTTCCCGAGTACTCGATAGAGGGTTAGAGGCTCGCCGAAAAATAGTGGGAGGCAAGAATTGAATTTGCAATATTCGTTTAATTAATTGCCATACGCGCTCATTCAAACATTTCGTCGATACAAATTAAATGTTAGTTGGACTAATATTTAATTGTTGTTTTAATTAAAGCAGTTGGACTGTATTATAGTTGATTATATAATTGGATTATAGTAATCAATATATTTGAATTAATTAATTTCAATTTACAGTTGATTTTATAGTTGGACTATAGTAATCAATATAATTGAGGTTAATTAATTTAAATTATATTTGATTGTATAGTTGGACTATAATAATCATTATAATATATAGTACCACAAATCGTTGATTAAATAGTTGGACTATTAGAATCAAGATATAAATGAAAGATTAGTGTTTAAAACATAATCCTGGGTGAAAATGTATTTAAACGACTTTAATTTTCAAATTGGGAATAAGTTTCAGGATGGTCCTGGAAACTAATAAGTTACTTTATTTGATAAAATAACATATTAGGCCTAAGCCTGAAGTTAAACAAATAAGTGGAACATGATATTTGGAATATTCATGTAATGATAACTTTAGCGCTTAATCCATTATACTTGTTATAGACTCCTTAATTTCTTTATCAGAACTAAGGATTAGATCCCTAAAATATGATAATGAAATTAAAGGATCTTCATAGATTAGATCTTAGAAGTACTTTTATTGCAATAGTAAACTATTGGAGAGTTAATGGCTATACTCAAGGAGACAAAGCCAAAGTTTGCAATAATGCAAGTAGCGCAAGGTGCATCTTACTTCGATATTCCAAAAGGCCAAGGCTTGGCCAAAGGCTTTTGGAATGTGAAAATGGCAAAGGGAAAATCATTGTAATCTTCTGGGAAGATAAAAGGATATCCCAAGAAGGAATTGAAGACGAGCAAGGCTCTGACTTCAAATATGTTTGTCATAAATATGTTCACAACTAGTATTAAAATTGGATTTTAGATACTTAGTGTGGTACATAAATATTTACTGATGTTCAGAATCTGCTATGAGCAGGATACTGACCTCAATTGAGATTATATCTGCGAATTGTAAACGGGACGAAAGTCGCTGTTTTAACCGTAGATACCTAAGTTTAGGAACTACCCTTTGGGTATGTACGTAAATTAGGAAACTGTTATAATGTAACTAGTTTGGCTAGAAACATTATCTCTATATCAGTGTATAATCCGTTACGGATATACCTTTATATTCTAGAATACTAAAGTGTTTTATTATATAAAGATGATATTGAGATAAACACATTAGATGTGAACAACATAATTTATATTTAGAATATAAATAAATCTCACACGTATAACATGACAAACAAATAGCTCAAACTGATTTGATCAAGTTGAAACTTGAATGTGGCATTGTTGTCTAGGACACAATTAAACAAGACTCGTATATCCACACTTTTGAAGAGTGGGTACTAGGACTGATTTGATTCCAATCAAATAAAGTCTACGAATCTAGTTTATTGGGCAAAGTGCCTAAAACACCTTTACTTGGTAAAAGTGCAAGTGCCATCGATCTGCCAGCCCTCGGTCATAGTGACGTAAGTGGGCCCATGTCTAGCTAGGCTAGAGGTGGATATGAATATTTCATAACCTATACGGATGTGGCATCGCGTTATGGTTGTGTGTTTCTTTTGAAGAACACAAATCAGAAACTTTTAGAGTTTCGACACGAAATAGACAAACAGATCGGTTAAAGTATTAAACCGTCACGGTAAGACCGTAATGGAAAATACTCAAGCAATAAGTTTCTCATATACTTGAAAGAGTATAGTATTCTTTCAATGAGGACTCCTCCCGGAACACGTCAATTTGATGGTGTGTCCGACATGATAAACCGAATTTTGTTGGACATGATAAGGTTGATCATGAGTCGCTCTGAGCTACCATCCTTTAACGGATACGTATAACAGTGCATAACTTATTTTGAATAAGGTTCCATAAATATAGTTTGCATACACTATGATTTGAACTGAACTAGGGTTCTCATTCCTGAATATATATGTTTGGATGATACCAACAAGAAACCAATTGGATTAAGTGCAAATAGGTTATTGAGTTCCATGATATTGTTTGAGTTATGTTTGGTGATCCAAGTCACTTCTAGATTCCTGAAAGGTTATACTAGTGCAAGTCTGCTCTCTGGTATGATACCAGAACATACAACTCACAAGTGATTACAAGTCGTGGTTAGTTGGTGGTATGCTCGATACCAAGTATTGTACTTATACACTCACTAGAGAACAATAATTGTTGCTGCCATGCGATTTCCTAGAGGAATACCGATATGCAGTGGTAAGTGGGAGGATAGTAAAACTCGATGAAAATCGAGGTAATAGTAGTAATAGTTCAAGGCACGAATCCTAATGGAACACAAATATTCATCAAGGATGAACTATTACCATTAATTTCGTTACACAAGAACCGCGTAAGTCGGAGAGAGTCAGAGAAGAAAACAACTGGGGTATGGGTTTCTGATCTCACCTCATAAAGATTTCTATCTTTTGAGGAATACCAACTGACTACGTATGAGGAAGTGATACAAGGTATCGACTCCTTATTATGGCAAAGTGCCATGAGTCCGTGATGGATTCCATGTATATATCAACAAGTTTGGATACTAGTTGATGTACCACAAGGCATTGTGCCTATTGGTACTATATAAGTCTTCAAGGAAGACATACATGGATGGAAACATACCAACGTACTAAGCTAGGCTTGTAGCGAAAAGGTAGAATTATCAACATTGTGTTGATTGCGATGAAACCTTTTATCTGTTGCCACGATAAATCCGTTTGGATAATGCTTGCTAATGCTGCATGTTTCATTCATGAAATGTGGCAGCTGAATGCCAAAACCGCTTTCCTTAAACAGAAACCTTTCGGAGGATGTTTACAACATCTTGACGGTTTTGTCGAACCATAACAAGCAAACTAGGTTTGCATGTTATTCGATCCATATATGGATTGAAGCAAGCGTTAAGTTCTTGGAATTATCGTTTTGATGTAATCATAATGATGTATGATTTAATTCAAAACGAAAATAATTCTTGTGTATATAAGGAGGTTAGTGGGGCGCACTGACAGTGAATGTCCTGAGTAATGATGATATATCATTTCTTGGAAATGATATTCCTATAATATAATCGGTGAAAGCTTGCTTTCTGAAAACGACTAAAGTCGTGACAACGGTACTATAAAGATTAATAACGGAACAGTGAGCTGGAAATTCCAAGCAAGATACTGTTACCGAATAAACAGCAATAGCGGGTTATTGCTGCAGCTGAGGCAGCAATTAGAAGCCATTGGGTCGATAATATATCTAATTAGATTAGATATAGTTATGTTAGCAGCTGAGCTAGGCGTCAGCACATGCTAAAGAATTAATAGTCTCATCAACGATCCAGATAAATATTTCGATATCATCTGATTCGTTCGGATCATACATCGTGGCGATGTGATGATCGAATAAATCGCATCAGATGATATTCATACAAATCCGCTGACGAAAGCCTTTTCTCGGTAGTTTGAGCCAACCGTACATAGTTCGGGTGTCAGACACTCGAGTGACTGAATATAGGCCAAGTGGGAGATTGTTGGACAATTATGACCCATAGCGTCACTATTTGTACAGATCATTGTGTCGTTGTACAAATTAACTATGTGACAAAGGAGATTGCACTCTTATCATTTGTGATTAGATCACCTAGATATATAAATGAGAGAGGTCCTTGTGATTTGTTTCTGGACGGAGAAGCTATGAGACAGTATCATTCCACGTGGATAAATCATTAAATATCCCTAGTCAGAGTATTATCGAGATTGGACATCGATAATGCGTAAAAGACTAGTATTACACTTGTGCGCGTTGTGAGGGCACAACGACATAGTTCTCATATTTGGGTATAGGATACTCATGCAAGTGTAATAGGAGGTTGTGTTTTACCGATAGTACGGGAAACAGCTTCGCTCTGGATAGACCCTTTCGGAATTCCATTGGTAGTATGACTATGTGTCTATGGAAGTCTGAAATCAGGGTAGGTGTATTTGGTCTTAACCTGAGACTTACACCGCTAATACTTGCGACAATCAATATACTATGGTTGCGGTCGTCCAGGACTTTAACAGGTTCTGTGTACGCCAATGCTGGGTATATTGAGAATCGTAATGTGTTGGGTGTGATATCGAGATGGAAGTATCACTCCAGTCATAGTGGAGATGATGATCGCATAGGATACGGAACTTGTTCTCTTAAATGCTCGAGCTATCGGGATATTATGACTAGGTCATGTATATCCGATTATAGATACTAGTTACCAGACATCTGATATGTGCTTCGTACGGAGCAGACACAATTCCAGCCCCAGGCCTAGCACGTGATCATCTGATACTGGATCGACATACACAATACTACATATACTACGCCTGATATAGATCACATATTCCTATAAGGATATTTCTGGAGAATTGGGTAGGCATAGCGCTTTGCTAGAAGCCAACCTTGTCTTGTAAATTGGTACAAACGTAGTACTAGGTACTTACGTGACCGGATAGTCCGACGACCGTATTTACTGCCAACATATCCGGGGATCTCATGGGTCGCTTCCCGAAGATTCACCGATGATGTTTGACTCGCAATTAATTAATTTGGGATTAATTACGGAGATATTTTATCTAGGATAAAATATTAATTAAAGAGAGAGAACGATTAATTTGGAATTAATCGATAAAATAATATATTTGATATATTATACGAAATTGGATTTCGACGCGGAATTAAAATTAGATTTTAATTCTTGCGAACGAGTTAATTTAGAATTAATTCGTTAGTGATATGAATAGTGATTTCGCTACGCGTAATCGTTTAAATGCGTCGCAACGGAAAATTTGTTAATTCAGAATTAGCGAACCCGAGCCCGAGTGTGTTTGCGAGCGCATTCGCATTTTGAATTCGAATGCGGCACACAAGTCACATCAAGCGTCAAATCGCTAGTCACATCAAGCGTCAAATCACATGTCACTTTGAGTGATGTGACAATTTGATTGATTGATTGAGTGATTGATGTGGTAGTTGAAAAGCATTAATGGTTTTTTTTGCTTTTTGACTTTTTGGTAAATGGAAAATGGTTTTGTGTATTCTTTTTTGTTTTTGGAAAATAAAAATAAATATATATAAAAAACATTTTCTTTTCTTTCTTTCTCTCTCCCAATCGATTTCTAGGAAACCTTTTCTTCCCTCCACTTTTCTCTCGGCTTTGAGTCGTTTCTTCTTCTTCTTCTTCAAGATCTTGGCTTGGCCGTGAGAAGCAAGGAAGAAGACAAAGTACTAGCACACAAATGGGTTAATACAAAGGTGATAGGGCAGTGAACACATGTGCATGGAATCGTTTTTGAAGCTTGAAGCTTGGAGCTTCAATGGAGGTCATCAATGGCCGAATCTTGGAGGAGTAAAAGAGACCAAACCGAGCAGTCCACTACCAAGGGGAGCTACTACCATGACCTTTGAGGGAGCTTGAAGGATTTTGTTCTTCGCGTCGCAAGATCTGTTCATTGTGAGTATGTTTCCGCCATTCTCCTTTGTTGTATTCACTTGTTTCATGCTTGTTTGATGTTTCTTGGGACCTAAATAGAATCCAAAAATCAGAAGTCAGAGTCTTATGAGGATAATACAGTCTATTCTCTACCGGTAGCATCTCCCGGATTTGGGATGTTACACTACTGGTAGAAGCCTATTCTCAATCAGCCACTGTTTATCCCCTTCCTCCTACTGTCTGACCCTTGCCCACTGCTCTCTACTCCCTTCCCCTATACTCCTACTAAGCTGTGTTTGGGGTGCCGATGAAGTAACTCTGAGAGGTGGCAACTGGTCTACCAGTACTGAAAAATCCCTCTTCAGGTGACCCATCTACCCACATAGGTAACAACCTCTACCCTAAAAGCGACAAACTCCCAGATGAGATTGTCCACGGGTCGTATATATTGGGAAACACCACCCGTCTGGGCCATCGATGGAGAAGAACCCGCATGAGATGTAACACTCTAGGAATGTCTGCGATCTGGAACTCCCTGGGTCGAGCCCATATCTCGAAGTGTAGTGGGAGAGGCTGACATCTGCTTCTGTTTACTTGGGCCATCTTGCTGCAGCCTAACCCTCTCTTCTAATCTTGGTCTCTTCCGAGACTCTCTCTCTGTCTGCCTCTCCATAACTCACGTCTCAAATCAGAGAGCAGCATCCAGGACTTGGATATAAGTGGTGGTCTTTGTAAAGTGGATGGACTGAAATCGATAATCTCGAAGCCCAATAAAAAATATCTTCACCTTTATCCCTTCAGTACTAACCAGATGTGGGATGTATCAAGATAGTCGAGTAAACTGTATATCATACTAAAAAACCTTCATCTAATCTCCCTGAACTAACTGCTCGAACTCTCGAGCTCTGGCATCTCTAATACTCTATGGTAGGAATCGGGACAAGAATTTCGTCCTAAACTCATCCCACGTTAATGGGGGAGCACCCTACCACTGACTGTCTCGAAAAACTATGAACCAAGTGTTGGCTACATCTCTCAATTGAAAATTGACTAGCTCTACCGCCCTTTCCGGGGAACATCCCAAAGCGATACATATGCGGTCTGACTCCTCAATAAATCCACTTGGGTCGGGGGAGGGCTCTACTCATGAGAATGTAGGTGGGTGTAACTTTCGAAAGTCATGCAAAGAATCTGGCAACTCCTGTCGCTGCAGTACTTGAACTGTTACTGGAGTAAGTTCATGAGGTATACTAGAAGGTCATGCTTGGAAAGTAGTAGGATCCGGTCTAGTTGGAGGAAATGATGTTTGGTAAGCCGCTGAAGGTCCTACGGGTGGGGGTGAAACTGGAGCAATGGGATCTGCAGCTCTCGGCACTAGGCCTGGAGGTTGCTGTTGTCAGGCAATCAGCTGAACAAGAGTTTTTACTGATCATTGTATTTTCTGCAAACCCGCAACTACTGCATCATTAGTCTGACCCACTGGTCTTCCCCTATCGTCTCCTACATCACCCTAATGCATATATTCCACTCTTTGTCCCCTATCTCGCTCAGGGGAAGACGCCACTGATCTTTGTTCTGGATCTACGCTCTGGAGCACTCTACCACGCCTAGGTCTACCTCTGACTCCGGTTTTTCCTTTAGGCGGCATGATATCTAAATAAACGGAGAGGAAAAAAAAGGTCAATCAAATTCTTAGGAAGTTTAGAATAAAAAAGGTGAGACATACATCGGGACAAGGATACCAGAGAGACAACCTCTTATAGATTAGTACTTGGGTATACTACACATATAAGGCACTGCTACTTTCTCACTACAGTCACTATCCCATAGACCATGCTCTGATACCAACTTTGTAACATCCCCAACTCTTTATCTTGTCAAAAAAATAATCAAGCATATACAATTCATGAAATTGTTTTACTATATAGACCACAAGAAATCATACATAAAGTGAGTACTCTATATAATCATATACATGACATATATCAAAAGGAACCAAAACACATGAATAAGTTATAAACTAAATTTACAAGTCTTCAATCTTCAAAATGCCCAAACCAGTCACTGATGGTTTTGGATAGGATTCTAGTTTCATTTAAAGAAAGAGTCTTAATTCCCTGAGCAATAGCATTTGCAAGAGTATATTCCTAACCAACTTTCCATTTTGGTTCATGATCTAACGTCATGGACCGCTATGACTAGTGACTGCAGTGTTGTTTCTGTCCCCGATCCATGTCTCCAAAAGATGGCTGTGGCTCACCAGCTAAAAGATCCTGTAAAACTGGAGAGTGGGGGTGAGTCTAAAAGAACTCAGTGAGCGGAGCTATAAAACTAGAAAATAATGTTAAAAATATTGTGTCGAAAGCTCGTAAGAAATAACTGTTTTTTGAATTCATAAATCTGAAATCATGTCTTTCTTTCAAAAAATATATGAAAAATCATTTCATAAAATCATCTGTGTGAAAAAATCTAAAGATCTGTTAAAATTCTGACGCGTGAGACATTATGTATTGTTGTCCTCCCATACGTCTAAACTAGTGGTCTTAGGTCATTACGTATCACCATCCCCCAAGCCATTGATCTGGAGCCCGATGTGCAAATCCATGCCATTGGGGCATTATGTATCGTCGTCCTCTTAGCCCTGAAATTTAGGATCTAAGGGCGTTATGTATCACCGTCCCCTAGTCTTGAGCTATGTGTGCACACGTCGTATGTGTCTGTCAATTCCATATCCGTCAATTTCAAGTTACCATTTGAGGTGCGTTTTTCCCACATGCCTCCAAAATCATAAACTCATACTTTAAAATCATTCTTATCATCAAAACATCTCAAGTCATTTAGAATCAGTACTTTAGTAAACTTGTGATAAAACTCGTTTAAAATCAAAGAAATAGAAATTCCATATTGGAAACATAAAAACTTTGAAATAAATACTCCACTCACAATGCTACAGTAGGTCTGGTGTGGTTCCTGGCATATGTGATCTTCGAGTGCCTTGATGTCAATCTCATCTCAAAGAAATCATTAGTTCCCTTGCAATTTATAAGAAAGAAAATGTAATGCATGATTGACATTTTATGCTTGTAACATGATGTAATGCATGTATATACTCTTATACGAGACTTTTAGTGTGCCCTGTAATATCTTAGGGTGAGTTTGAAATGAATAAAACTGATCCTAGAAAAATTCAGTCGCCCGTCATGATGCTTACATAAGCTGCTGAGGTAGTAAGAATCTGATAGTTAAGCGTCGCGACTCCCATACACGTCGTGACGCTAAGTGCTGAGCGTCGTGACTTTCATAAAACAGAATTGAGGCACTAAGCTTCCTCTGTTTCCGCATCGTAACACTGTCTTTCGCGTCGCGACTCTCGCATTCCACAATCGAAATAAAAAAAAACTTCCCATTACGCGTCGGGACGTCGGGAGTGCGCGTCACGACGCTAACCCATTTACAGGACCTAAAATTAACTCCATCCTCACTCTCAACTTTTACAACACCACTAATGCCATAACAACACCAAGTATACAAAATATCACCATTATCACCCTCTAACACCATCTCATATTCATTTCATAAACTCTAACTTAGTTCAATGCTTAGGGATTTCATAAATTGCGGGTTTCTGACAATCACTATTTTCTTAACATAATAATCATCCAATCATCATCAAACTCAAGCTGGCAACATACCACAATCATCAAATCATCAAAACTCAATGTATCAAGATTTGGGTCAAATTTTCCTTACCTTAAACAATGATAATTTTCCACCAAATAAGTGTTCAAGTCATTATTTCCTTCTTCCTAAACTTGTTTGGTGATGAATTGCTTTGAGTTATCTTTCAAATTTATCAAGAAATATGGAACTCCTCTCTTTTTCTCTCCAAGCAATTTTCGGTCTAGGGTGAAATTATGGGTTTTCAAATTTGTATTTTTTTTTGTTTCTAATACATGTTAATTATTTCTAGAGAAATCTTGAAGGTTTTGGTCTTTTCTAGCAAAATGAGGGACTTAAGCCTAAATATTGAATTCTTGTTGGGCCTTGACTTGGGTTAATCTCATTCCAACTTTACTTATGCCCCACATATATCACTACAAAAATTATGCCCTTTAGCGTCGAAACTAATCGACACAAAAAGTCAAACTTTCGACGCAAATGGAACTTAGCGTCGAATTAATTAGACGCAAAAATTGGACGCCCAAATATGGACGAGAACGATATATAGCATCGAATAAAAGAGATTCATTGCTAAAAACTCTCAGTTAGCGTCCAATTTATTTCGACGCTAAATAAAATTTCCCGACGCTATATTTCATGTATTGCGACGAAATAATTCGACGCTAAAAATTAGACTTTTAGCGTCGAAACCAAATGACGCTAAAGTATTCAACGCCAAAAATACATTTTGCGTCGACTAATTCGACGAAAATAGTTTACAAAATGTGATATTTTTTAAAATATTAATTTACATAATTTTGCTCTAAAATAATTAATTTAATATTTTATAAATTTTAATTTTTTGAAAAAAACAATTCCTGATTAATAACACAATTACGAAATATTCTAATAATTATTTAGATTATTATAATGAAAATTTATTAAAAAAATACATATTATGTTTAAACTATCTGTTTAAAATGTTTATACAAATGGATATAAAATTTATTGCTACTGTGATGGGGGGACGTTCGAGCCCAATACAACCTGACCGAGTGAGGCCTCCAACATTTCCCGGAAAGCCCGTATTTGCTGGTCGAACTTCTCCATTTTATTCTCGTGGTCTACATTGACCTGTTGTAGCTCCTCCTTAGTCTTCTTCAGCTCGTCTTTGGTGGTGGATAGCTGGTCTTGGGTGGTGGCTAACTGGTCTTAAAGAAAGGAGGCATTGTCTGAATAAACAGTAGTGCGTACAGAGGACGTCGGCTTCTTACGAGTGCTAAGGCCGACGTTGTAAGCTGTCTGATTCTTGAAAACCAATTGCGACAACTGCTCATCTGGTCTCTGATCGGACCCTGTCTCCTGAGTTTGATGTTGGAGTTCCATCATTTCATTCTGTTTAAAAAAATAAGTTAATGTTAGAATTTGAAAAAAAAAAATTAACATATGTAATAATAATTATTTAATTTTTAAAACTTAAACTTACATAGGGGCGTTCGACTTCTTCATTTATCCATTTGTTCTTCTCATTGTAATGCGTCACTCGGAAAAAATCTGGGAAATGATTACACCTCACATGTGCTACTCTGTTAAAAACAGAAAATACATTTAGTATTATTCCACATTAGTAAAAATAATGAACTGCTAAATTTCACGTTAGGATATAATTGTTAGGGATATACCCAATACCCAACTTGTGGATGGGCTATATGTACATGTATTTGTAATATTTTCATTAATTAATAAAATGGAAATCTTTATTATACTTGTCTTACATAACTTATATGAATCATCAACACTGTAATAAAGCCCTTGGAGTAATAAGACGATGGCTTCCACGCCTTATGAGAATCATTACTCTTAAATGTTCCTAGTCATAGTTTTATGAATAATCTGGGCGTTCACAAAGCGGAGAGAATAGCATGATGATATGATCCGCCCTTAAGTGGGGTAGCCGATCTCATAGGCTACTAGCAGAGATCCGTCCGCTTGGTGTATCACATGGATGCATGAGTTGCTCATGTCCATCAAACTGACCGCCGAAAGTTTTCATATGGAGTGTTTATCCCATGTGTCTGTGAGAACTTTCATATATCGATTATATGACTAGTCATTTGACTTGAGGTCTTTACAATCTTATGTGTGGATCAAATAACTTTTACATTCTCCTTCCCCGGTTCAAAAGATCTGGTCATAAGGGTATGATTGGGTCATTTGTTGAAACACATAAAGTTTGTAAGGATACAACAGATAATCGCTACTCTCTCGGATAATATTTTCTTATAAGAGTAGTATTCCAGTTCGCGGGTTGATATGTGTGATTCATTACATTATCAACATCATGCCTTTGACCATATGGGTAGACAATTTCCGTACCCTAGGCCAATAGGTGGAAATAAAGTGAGGCGAGAGACCGTATCATATGTAAATCGCATACAGAATGGGTATATATATCTTTCCTTCTCATTTGGGGGCCTTGACATGTTGCTAGATGTCAACCTTGGTCATTGAAATCGAACGACCATCTGATCAGAGGATAATTTATGTTCGATTAAATTATCACGATTCATTTCATGTCCAACTTGAGGGGAACCCAAAAGGTCAGACACAACAAAGGGAAAATCAATGGTTAACAGTGCACAATACATATTTAACAGCATATATGATTGCTGTAGGAATTGTTCATAAATGGTTCAATATGTTTAATTATTGAACAGATCATTTATGAGGTTCCATAGTGGCTCAGGGATTGGTGAATAACGATAGGGGCACTTTGGGAATTGGAATAAAAAAATACTATTCACGTGAATAGTATCTCGTGAATAGTACCACGTGAATAGTAAAAAATAATTTGTTATTTTTTTCATTTGTTTTGAATTCCAATTCGGCCCAAACTCTTATTAGGGTTTTATAATCTTATTAAACCACTAAATTAAGATCCAATGGCTAAGATTAAATTGGCTTTTATCCCACATCGGATTCTTAATTAATTTTGTTGTCTTTGGAGCACTATATAAGCCCAAAGAATTCTTCACAAATTTTTCACCCAAACCTTTCAAATCTTGGGTTTCTATAAGTGAGCAACTCTAAAGTTTTAAGATTCAGCCACTGATTTTTAGGATCTTTAAGTCTAATTGACTAGAGGAACCTCGAGTTAAAAGTTTTGAGGCATTTGCCTAGGCTAGCACCAAGGGCAAAATACTCGTGCACTCAAGGCGTAGTCTTGCCGTTGAGTTTTGGCTTTGGTGTGTGCATCTTTGGAGGCCACACACTTGGGTGGCTCTTTGGAACGTGGAAGAGCTTGCTGAGTTCGAGAAAAGCTTGTAGATTGGAGGGAGGACTGGAGGAGTCTATGATTCATGTAAGTCTTTTTCTTTCTTTATTTTAATTAGAGATCTTATGATAGTTAGCATGTTTAGGTTTATGTTCTTTGTATGTTTTGAGTTTTATGCTTAGAATATATAGTAACATGCCTAGGCTTGTATAATAATAAAAACAAATGGGTTTTGGGCAAAGGGAAAGCGGCATCATAATTTTAATTATTTATTTTTCCGCTGCGCACTCGCGGCCGCTTCCCAACAGTGGTATCAGTGCGCCATTTTTGTTTTGATTAGTTCTCACTCATTTGAACTCGAAATTGGGTGTTTAAAAGCTCCTTGGAAAGCTAACACCCTGAACTTAATTTTAGGTACAATTTTTACATGATTTGGTTAAGATATGAATTGTGAAATGGCATTTAAACTTCACGCGTCTGCAGAAAAACGTGAATAGTAAAATTATTTGAATAAAATAAAATGCAATATCATAATTAAATATTAATCAAAGTTATTTAATGCCTAAAATAATTCCAACATATTAAAACTCATATGCTTGATTATTCTATGTATGATTAGAATTGGCATGATTATTTTAGGGTGCAAGCATCTAGAGACTTTCTAAGAAATAGAGAGTGTATTGCTTATCCCTTTGCTAAGTAATTATTCCGTGATGAACTTAGAGATTTATTACCTTTAAGGCTAATAAATATAAATCACTTGTTTATAATAAAAGACATTATAAAAGATACAAGTGGGGTGGGACCAAGGCGTTAATAAAACTTTCCAAACTAAAGTTAATTTAACCTAAGGTATTATTAGAGTTAGATAATGATTTGGTGTCTTCCTTCACTCACTACTTTTTTATAGCCGCAAGGAAAAGCTGTGAAGACATGTAGATAATCATTTACTCAAAGCTTACCTTAAATTATATTTAAAGTGTTGGACTAATTTGGAGAATCTATTGTTTATTCCTGTCACCAAGGCGATAAGAGCCTAAGAGGTAAGGGTATTTAATAGAGTTCGCTCCACCCTCCCTCTGGGAAATTTTCAATGGTGGAATCCATTTGACAGTTATTCACTTAAACTTTCTAAAATCCTCAATAATAATTTAAGTCTAAAATTTACCTCCCATTGTAAAGTATAGACCCAAAGGGCTTAAAGCGTATTGGCAGGACTAGGCTTTACCAGACTGATCAATACCAATTTGTCCCTAAATCGTATTATTGACAATGGTTTGACTAGTCTGAGTCATAAGACGCAACGACCCTTAGGCATGGTCTTATAACTTAGTGACAAAGATTGGGTGTCCACAAGGACTAGCATAAGCTATGGCATGATTGATTGCCCAACCCAATGATCAATGAATTGTGATTTATATCATAAATTGGTTGGGAACCTACCTAATTATCGTATTTTATAACGACCGGCCCTAGTCGGAGTTATGAAATGATGATAATTGGATCCTTGCCAACAAGAAATCCATCATATTGGGGTTGATGCGATTCGCTTAAATTTTAAAATAATTGAGTGGAAGCAAATTCATAATATTAAAAGCCCATGTTACTATGAAATATTAATGAAAACATATTCCTAATTTTAACGTTCTCTCTTAACAGGTGGATTAAAATATTTCAAAAACATTCAAATGGAAAACAGAGTATCACTTCATTCCATCCTCGATGAACATAAGCTCAAATGGGACAACTACAATGACTGGTTTAGAAACCTTAAAATGTCTTTCGACAAGAAAATATTTTCTATGTTCTTGAAAGACCATTTCCCTCTGAAGCCGCAGAAGATGCTGACCAAAATACATTCGATGCTTGGAAGAAACACGTTGATGATGATGAGCAAGCAGTTTGCATAATGGTTTGCTCTATTTTCTATCAGTTAAAGGAGTTGTATGCAACTTCCGTTCATACCGTGAGATTCCAAGTGTCATGTGCCTTATTCCAAACAAGGTATAAGGAAAGATCTGTTAGTGGACATGTGCTTAAGATGATTGGCCACATTGAAAAATTGGCCAACCTCGGGTTCATCATGGATCATGAGATATGTCAGGATCTAATTCATTAGTCCTTACCAAAAGAATTCTCTAACTTTATTATGCAGTTTCATCTGTCTGATAAAGAAGCTACTTTAGCAGAATTGCACAATCTGATAAAGCAAGCAGAGAAGGACTTGAAACCGGAGCTTAAAACCTCTGTCATGCTTACGGGTACGGACCTGAAGCCACGAGGCCCAAAGAAAAATAAGGGAAAGGCCAAGGCTCCAGATCATCTAAAGCCCAATGGTAAGGTGGAGAAGAAAAAGGGAAAATGAAAATGTTTCTTTTATGGAAAGAAGGATCATTGGAAGAAAGACTGCAGATCCTTGAAAGCCAAGGAAGTTAGGGAAGCCCAAGAGGCCAATAAGCCCAATGCTTCAGGTATGTTGTATATGATTGAACTATATTCTCAAAACTCTGAACCTTCTACTTGGGTGCTTGACACCGGTTGTGGGACTCACTTGTGTAACAATGTGCAGGGCCTGAGAAATAGTAGGAGACTCCATCATGGAGAGGTTGGCTTACGCATGGGTAATGGAGCAAAATTGGCTGCATTATGCGTGGGGACTTATTCATTAGTTTTGTCGAATGGTTTAGTTTTAGACTTAGAAGATTGTGTTTATGTACATTCTCTAGTAAAGAACATAATTTCAAGTTCTTCTTTATGTAATAAAGGCTTTTCATGCCTAATAAGTTGTAATGAATGTTCTATTTATTTCAATGAAATAAAATATGGAGATGGTATTTTGAATAATGGTATCTATGTCTTACAAACTAACAAAGAATATTCAACCTCTAATATATACCACGTTAACTCGAATAATCTCAATGAATCACTTCTATGGCACAGTCGCTTAGGTCATATCAGTGAAACAAGATTAACTAAGCTACATAAAGATGGGTATTTCAGACCCTTCAAATATGAACCTTATGGAACTTGTGAGTCTTGTTTACTTGGTAAAATGACCAAATTATCCTTCAAAGGTAAAGGACAACGTGCAGCAGAGACATTAGAACTCATACACTCTGATGTATGCGGACCAATATCAGTCACTGCTAGAGGTGGATTCTCCTACTTCATTACCTTTATTCGATGATCACTCGCGATATGGGTATTTGTACCTTATGCGGTACAAATCTGAAGCCTTTGAGAAATTCAAAGATTTCAAAGCTGAAGTAGAAAACCAGCTTAATAAAAGTATTAAGTCACTAAGGTCTAGCCGAGGTGGTGAATACTTAAGCAACGAATTTCAAGATTACTTGAGAGAAAATGGCATTGTTTCCCAGTGGACTCCTCCGGGAACTCCACAGCATAATGGGGTCTCCGAAAGGAGAAATTGGACATTATTAGATATGGTCCGATCAATGATGCCAGGCACATATCTACCTCTTTTATTTTGGGGTCTTGCTTTAGAAACTGCAACACTACTACTAAACCAAGTTCCTTCTAAGACTGTTAGTCAAACACCATATGAGTTATGGTCTGGGAAACGTCATAGTCTTAGTTATCTAAGAGTTTGGGGATGTGACGCATATGTCAAGCTCACACAAACTAACAAATTGGATGATAGGGCAGTTAAATGTAAGTTTGTAGGATATGCCTTGAACTCAAGAGCATACGTGTTCTAATTCCCAAATGAACAAATAACATTTGTCTCACGAAATGCTAAATTTCTAGAAAATGAATTCCTTCTCAAGAAATATAGTGGGAGTAGACTTGACCGCGATGAGGTACGAGAAGAACAAACTAACATAGAACTAAACCCCAGGCCCCTCAAAAGGGCAGCGACGGAACAACCACAAGGTTATGAACTCAAAAGGTCTGGTAGGGAAAGACATGAGCCTGAAAGATATGGTTTCCATATTGATGAGGAACATGATTAGGCCATTGATAATGACGATCCCACCAGTTATGACGAAGCAATGTGTGACATTGATTCAGTCAAGTGGCTTGAGGCCATGAAATCCAAAATAGACTCTATGTATCAGAATCAAGTATGGACTTGGTAGATGCACCTGAAGGGATAAAACCAATAGGCTGCAAGTGGATTTACAAGCGTAAACTGATGTAGAAGGCAACATCCAAACCTATAAGGCTAGGTTGGTGGTGAAAGGTTATAGACAAATCCAAGGAATTGACTATGAGAAAACCTTCTCACCTGTTGCAATGATAAAGTCCATTCAAATTATACTGGCACTAGCTGCACACTTTGATTATGAGATTTGGCAGATGGATGTCAAAACAACTTTCCTTAATGGGAACCTAGTTGAGGAAGTCTATATGACACAACATGAGGGGTTTGCATCTAAGGATGATCATAATAAAGTATGCAAGCTTAAACGATCCATTTATGGATTCAAGCAAGCATCTAGAAGTTGGAATATACGATTTGATGAGACAATCAAAGAATTTGACTTCATCAAAAATATAGACGAGTCTTGTGTTTACAGGAAAAGTAGTATGAGTGCTGTTGTATTTCTTGTATTATATGTTGATGACATATTAATCATCGGGAATGATATTACCATGATGCAAGCCACCAAGCAATGGTTATCTTGGAATGATAGGCACACCCGAGATTATGGTGTCCAGATTCATACTAGTTGGCTATAGTGTAAGTGGGAGATTGTTAGGGATATTCCCTATGCCTAACTTGTGGATGGGCTATATGTACATGTATTTGTAATATTTTCATTAATTAATAAAATGGCAATCTTTATTATACGTGTCTTACATAACTTATATGAATCATCAATACTGTAATAAAGCCCTTGGAGTAATAAGACGATGGCTTCCACGCCTTATGAGAATCATTACTCTTAAATGTTCATAGTCATAGTTTTGTGAATAATCTGGGCGTTCACAAAATGGAGAGACTAGCATGATGATATGATTCGCCCTTAAGTGGGGGAGCCGATCTCATAGGCTACAAGCAGAGATCTGTCCGCTTGGTGTATTACATGGATGCATGAGTTGCTCGTGTCCATCGAACTGATCGCCGAAAGTTTTCATATGGAGTGTTTATCCCATATGTCTGTGAGAACTTTCATATATCGATTATATGACTAGTCCTTAGACTTGAGGTCTTTACAATCTTAGTGTGGATCAAATAATTTTGACATTCTCCTTCCTAGGTTCAAAAGATCCGGTCATAAGGGTATGATTGGGTCATTTGTTGAAACACATGAAGTTTGTAAAGATACAACAGAGAATCGCCACTCTCTCGGATAATATTTTCTTATAAGAGTAGTATTCCAGTTCGCTGGTTGATATGTGTGATCAGTGCTTGAGACTGTGGCCACAGCGGAAGAATCATGTGACATTCTTGGGTTAGCACGATTCATGACACTATCAAAATCATACATTTGACCATATGGGTAGACACTTTTCGTATCCTAGGTCAATAGGTGGGGATACAGTGAGGCGAGGGACCGTATCAAATGTAAATCACATATATAATGGGTATATATATCTTTCCTTCTCATTTGGGGGCCTTGGCATGTTGCTAGTGTTAGGTTTTATCTAGGTCCCAAGATCAAACAAGCACTGAAAATCATGTGTGAATACATCAATGGAGGTAGCGGAATACTCACATCGATCGGTTGAGTCGATTTGAAGACGAATGAAGCCAAAACTCCACTGCCTTGGTCACGCCCACTGGTACAGAATTCTTCACTGGTTTGGGCAGTTTTGGATCTCATTTTGAAGCTCCAAACTTCGACGAATGGATCCCGCCTCATGGGTGAACCTCCCTAACACCTTCGCAACTCTCGTAAGTGTGCTAGCACTTGTGTTTTGCAACAAAACACACTCATTGCTCCCCTTAAAGCTCACGGCAGTGAGCTGTGAAGAAGAAGAAAATGAAGCCCTTTTGGGCGTGAGAAAGAGAGAAGAATTGAAGGAAGTGTGTAATGGTTGACATGTTAAATGAATTACCAAAAATTGCTTTTTATATTTTCCAAAAATTACAAAGCATTTACCATTTAAAATATCAAATAAAATAAATGGTAATGGCTTTCTCAACCACCAACACTATTCCAACAACTTACATCAACTATTCATTTTACTTTAATAAAGTGATGTGTGTCTTTCAATCAATCAATCACATCAATCAATCACATCACTCAAAGTGACATTTGATTTGACGCTTGATGTGACGAATGATTTGACGCTTGATGTGACTTGCGTCGCCGCACTCGAATTCGAAATACGAATGCGCTCGCAATCACACTCGGGCTCGGGTTCACTAATTCTTAATTAGCGAATTTTCCGTGGCGTCGTAATTAAATGATTACGCCTAGAGAATTCACTATTTACGTCGCTAACGAATTAATTCTAAATTAATTCGTTTGCCCGAATTAAAATCTAATTTTAATTCCCCGTCGAAATCTAATTTCATTTAATATATCGAATATATTAATATACCGATTACTTCCAAACTAATCATTCTCTCTCTTTAGACGATATTTTATCCCAGATAAAATATCTCCGTAATTAATCCTAGATTAATTTTCTCTTTCTTCTATATAATCCCAGATTATTAATGAGTGCGGGTTATGCGTCATCGGTGCATTATCGGGAAGCGACCCATGAGATCCCCGGATAATTCGGCAGTAAATACGGTCGTCGGAGTATCCGAATCACGTACGTACCAAGTACTACGTTCTACCGATTTACGAGACAAGATCGGCTTCTAGCAAAGCACGAAGTCTACCCAATTCTCCGGTCATATTCATCTAAGAATATTTAAGATCTATATCAAGCGTAGTATACCAAGTATTGTGTATATCGGTCCAGTATCGGATAGTCATGTGCTAGGGCTGGGGCTGGATAAGTGTCTGCCCCGTCCGAAGCACATGTCGGATGTCTGGTAACTAGTCTCTATAATCGGATATACATGACCTTGTCATAATATCCCGATTGCCGGCCAGCACTTAAGAGCACTAATACCGTATCCTGTGTGACATCATCTCCACTATGACTGGAGTGATACTTTCGTCTTGACATCACACCAAATACTCTACGATTCTCAATATACCCAGCATTGGCGTACACAGAACCTGTTACAGCCCTGGACGACCTCAACTAAAGTATATTGATTGTCGTAAGCATTAGCGGTGTAAGTCTCAGGTTAAGACCATACACACCTACCCTGCTGTCGGACTCCCATAGACACATAGTCATAATACCAATGGGATTACGAGGGGTCTATCCAGAGCGAAGCTGTTTCCCGTACCATCGGTGAAACACAACCTCCTATCGCACTTGCATGAGTATCCAATACCTAAATATATGAGAACTATGCTGTTGTGCCCTCACAGCGCGCACAAGTGCAATACTAGCCTATTCCGCATTATCGATGTCCAGTCTCGATAATACTCCGGCTAGGGATATTTAATGATTAATCATTCGTGGACTGATACTGTCTCATATCATTCTCAATCCAGGAACTAATCATATGGACCTCTCTTCATTTATACATCTAAGGTGATCTAATCACAAATGATGAGAGCGCAATTTCCTTGTCACATAGTTAATTTGTACAAGAACACTATGATCTGTACAAATAGTGACGCTATGGGTCATATTATCCAACAATTTCCCACTTGGCACATAGCCAGTCACTCAAGTGTCCCACACCCGAACTATGTACGGTTTGCTCAAATTGCTGAGGAAAGGTTTTCGTCAGCGGATTTCCATGATTATCGTCTGACGCGATTTATACGATCACCACATCGCCACGATGTATGATCCGAACGAATCGGATGAATATAGAAGTATATATCTGGATCGTCGGTGAGACCTTTAATTCTTTAGCTTTGTGCTGACGCCTAGCTCAGCTGCTAACAGAACTATATCTAATCTAATTAGATTTATTATCGACCCAAATGGCTTCTATTGCTGCCTCAGCCGCAGCAATAATCCGCATTTGTTGTTTATTCGGCAACAGTATCTTGCTCGGAAGATTTCCAGCTCACTGTCCCGTTATTCAAACTTTATAGTACCGCAGTATTTAACTGTTTGGAAACTTGCGGCAGTGATCCCAGTCACTTCAAGTTCTCATTCTCCATAGTTTTAGACAGCATCTTAGTTCTCTAAGATACTAATAGATGTCCTTAACTTCAATCCAGTGACTATCACTTGGATTGTCCTGATTGTGACTCCATATGCTCAAAGCGTATGAGACACCATATCAAGTACATTTTAAATGTACAATTTCCCAGAGAGTGTTAACAACTCCAAATCTATCCCAGTAGATCTTTATTCCTTGAATAAAGGTTGTTACTCCCCAGAATTCTACGGAGAATTTCTATGAAAGCCAAGCTTTCACCAATTGCTTTATGGGAATTTCATTATCAGTGCTCTCCCACTAACCTCCTTATATACACAAGAATCATTTCGTTTTGAGTCAAATCATAAACCATTATGATTATTTCAAAACGACAGTTCCAAGAACCTTATGCTTGCTTCAATCCAAACATGGATCGAATAACCCGCAAACCTTGTTTGTCGGTTATACAAAATAGTCAGGATGTTGTAAACATCCTCCAAAAGGTTTCCTTTTCAGGAAAGCGATTTTGATCTATAACTGACGCATTTCATAAATGAAATATGCAGTATCAACAAGCATCTTCAAAATGGATTTACCATGGCAACAGTTAAAAGGTTGAACCGTTATTAACACAATGTTGATAACGATACCTTTCCGTCAAAAGCCTAGCTTTGTAAGTTGGTATGTTGTCATCCATGTATGTCTTCCTTGAAGACGTTTACAGTAACAATAGGCATAATGCCTTGCGGTACAACAACTAGTATCCAAACATAGTTGTTATACATGGAATCCATTTTAGACTCATGGCATTTTGCCATGATAGGGAGTCGATACTTTGTATCACTTCCTCAAAACGTAGTCGGATGGTATACCCTCATAAGATTGACATCTTTATGAGGTGAGATCATAAACCCATACCCCAGGTTGTTTTCTGACTCTCTCCGATCTACGAGATTCTTGTGTATTCGAAGATTAATGGTTTAGTTTCATCATTGATGAACTATTTATGTTCCATTACGGACTTCGTGCCTTGAACAGTATTACCCCGATTTTCATCGAGTTTTACTATCCTCCCACTTACCACTGCATATCGGTATTCCTCTCAGGAAAACCGCATGGCGAGCAACAATCATATTGTTCCCATGTGAGATATATAAGTACTATACTTATGGTTTTCCCTAGGATAACCTATAATTGGCACTTATCCAATTTGGGTTCTAGTTTGGTATCATCCAAACGTTATGCCTGGCATACTCAAATTATTAGGAATGAGAAACCCTGTTTCTTTCCTGTTCATATTCTATATGATATCTGTCAAACAGATTTATATGGAACCTTATTCTAAATAAGTTTTGCACTGTTAATACATATCCGTTGAAGGAAATGGTAGCTCAGAGCGACTCGTGATAAACCTTATCATGTCCAACAAAATTCGGTTTTTAGTTTGGACACACCGTCAAACTGACGTGTCTCGGGAGGAGTCCTCATCTGAAAGAATACTGTACTCTTTCATATATATGTGAAACTTACTGCTTAAGTATTTTCCATTACGGTCTTACCGTGACAGTATAATACTATAGCCGATCTGTTTATCTACTTCGTGTCGAAACTCTAAAAGTTTCCGATATGTGTTCTTCAAAATAAACACATAACTATAACGTGATGCCACATCCGTTAAGGTCACGAAATATTCATGTTCACATCTAGCCTAGCTAGATATGGGCCCACTAACTTCGCCATGAATAGGGCTAACAGATCGGTGGCACTTACACTATTACCAAGTAAATAGTGTTTTAGATACTTTACCTAATAAACTAGATTCGTAGACTTTATTTGAATAGTCAAATCAGTCCTAGTACCCACTCTTCAAAAGTGTGGATATACGAGTCTTGTATAATTCTGTCCTAGACAACAATGCCACAAATAAGTCTCTTACTTGATCAAATCAATCTGAGCTATTTATTTGACATTTTATATGTTTTGAGATTTTAATTATATTCAAAATATAAATTCTGTTATTCACATCTAATGTGTTTATCTCAGTATCATCTTTATATAATGAAACACTTAGTGTTCTAGAATATAAAGGTTTATCCATAATGGATTAAACACTGATATAGAGATAATGTCTCTAGTCAAACTAGTTACATTATAACAGTTTCCATTTTAAGTACATACCCGAAGGGTAGTTCCTAAACTTAGGTATCTACGGTCGAAACAGCGACTTTCGTCCCGTTTCCGATCTGCAGAGCAATCTCAGCTTGAAGTCAGTATCTTGCTCAAAGCAGATTCTGAACATCAATCCATATATTTTATGTACCACACTAAGTATTTAAAATCTAATTTCAATACTAGTAGTGAACATAACTTTGACAAATATTTTTAAAGTCAGAGCCTTACCCTTTCTTTAATTCCTTCGTGTCTGCCATATCCAAATGGTAGTCACTTTGGGATATGTCAATTATCCTTTTCAATATTTCAGCAACCTTAGGCCAAGCCTTGGGTTTTTAGAATATCGAAACGATATGCACCTCGTGCTACATGCCCAATTGCAAACTTTGACTTTATCTCCTCTAGAATAGTCAATTAATTCTCCAAGAATTATAAATTGCAATTTTAATACTTCTTAAATCTAAAATTAGATTTATGACAAGTATATTAAATTAAGCACTAAAGTCATCATCACATAAATCTTCCAAAGATTTTATGCTCTACTTTATTTTGCTTAATTTTGGGCTTAAGGTATAATAAGTTATTTTATCAAATAAAGTAACCTATTATTTATTCCCAATTTGAAAATTAAATCATTTAAAATATTTAATCCCAGATTATATTTTAAATATCCAACTTTTCAATTCTTTCTTGATTTCAATAGTCCAACTATTTAATCAATTATTAGTGGTACTATATATTATAATGATTATAATAGTCCAACTATATAATCAAATATAATCCAAATTAATTAACCTCAATTACATTGATTACTATAATCCAATTATAAAATCAACTGTAAACTGAAATTAATTAATTCAAATATATTGATTAATATAATCCAATTATATATAATCAACTATAATACAGTCCAACTGTTTATTAAAACAACAATTTAAATATTAGTCCAACTAACATTTAATATATATGACGAGTAATATTTGTTTGAGCGCGTATGGCGAGTAATTGAACGAATATTGCAAATTCAATTCTTGCCTCCCACTATTTTTCGTCGAGCATCTAACCCTCTGTCGAGTACTCGGGAAACCGTGTTTCCTAGTGGGCTAGGATCCCGTTAAATATCACAAAATCTTGACTTTGGCCAACAAATTGTATGATAATTAACTAGGTAGATCTCTAAGATCAATTGGATCTAATCCAATTCCTAGATCCAGTAGGTGGACATCCAAGTCCTAAACATATATCCTATATATGCCTATATATCCAATATATACCCTAACCTTTTTCCTCTGAATCAACTAGGCCTTGGCTTTGGCACAACAAACCTAATGATCCCAGTCAAGCGCGGACCCATTGACCATGGAAGCTTCGTAATCAATGTCGTTGGACAAGAAGTGGTCTTGACTTTGGCCAACAAACCACAACTTGGACAAGACACCAATATGGAACAAAGCCTCGTGATTCAAACACATCTTCGACGGACAAGGGCTTGACTTTGGCCAACAACCCATGCCAATCTAGGATCTTGAGTAAGAATCACTCAATGGAAGGAAAAAACGCATGATATTTGATGAGGGCTTTTCGCGTGCAAATTGGCTACCAATTTAATTATCTTTGTTTAGGTCTCATCATCATACACCCTTAAACATGCATTCTAAATACATAATAAAGCGTATATGAAATAAAATAATAATGATATTCGGATGGATACTTAACACATTGATCCTAGATCAAATCTCTCCATTTCTCACTCAAGCTAGCACTTGTATTACTTCTACCCGTTACACTACACTTCTAAAGAAACCTCATTTACATTGAGGGGAATAGGTGAGAAGAGAATACAAAGAGAATAGAGGTGATAAGGCTGGACACGCAGGTCCAATTTAATAAATCGAATTTATTACAACAATTTCCAAAATTGCCCCACCCGACTAATATCCATCCGATATACATTATTCATTCATCACAACCACGTATTCACACAAAAGCATGCTATCAATCAATCTAATCAAATTAATTAATCTGATAATTATGTGATCATCCAATGTTCAAACAACGATTTGATTTTGCTCGAGTCAAACTCGTTTTTGCGAATAAGTACTCAAAGTACGAATTCTTGAATTAAATTAAACTACAACATTAAATCAAATTTAATATGTATTTAATACTAATTCACTATTCAATTCCAAATTAAATATTACACTTTATTTAATAAACCTTTTCGACTTAAATTCCAAATTTAATCGCGTCGGGACTCAAAGCCCGATTAACGTCCAACGTCAATTCAATTCAAGTCTAATGGGCTTTAATTAATTTCTTTAAGGCGTGGGCTTCGGCAACCAAAGCCCAATCAAGGAGTAACCCCATAAGCCCAGAAATCAATTTAGGCCCATTAGGCCCAATTAAACTTTAAAGGTTTATAAGTTGCATTTGGGCTTTATGGTTATGGTTTTGGGCCCAATTGGATCCAATCCACATGGCCTAAACCCAACTTGATAAAATCAAGCCCAATAACCCCAATTACAACTTAATAAGCCCAAATCCAATTTAAAGGCCTAATTCATTAAATTACACAAATCCAATTTCGCAATTTAATTACCTAAAGTGTATTACATGATTAATCACCCAAATCAATATTCCAAAACATGAAATTAGTCCAATTAATCATGTTCATTATCATCATCACATGTCCAACACATAAATGAAAAAATCAAACCCATTACATGCTTTAAAGCTCTCGGCCAAAGGAGGGATTTTGTGTCCGATTTGGTTTCAATCCAATCGAACCCACAATCGACATTAAATCAACATCCTAAATGATTTCCAACACATCCAATTGTTCAAAATCAAAATTACCAAGACATTAGGGCATATATCTATTCGGCCAATCATGAGGATTTTGGGGGTTTTATGTTCAATTCAAAGTACAATCCAATTGACCTTAAATTACCATCAAACATTATGATTCCAATTCATCTAATGAATCAAAATTCAAAAAATTCCAAGAACCCAAAATATATAATACATTCGGCCAAGGCATAAAATATTGGGGAAAATTATTCCAAATCAATTTTCAACAAATTGGTCCAACCAAAATGCAATTAGACATGTTATAAGCATACTCAAGCAATCAATTTATTCAAATAATGCTCAACACAAATTTACCCAAATCTTAAGCCCTACAATTTCATGCTTGAACCTATAGCTCTTGATGCCATTGTTAGGTTTTATCTAGGTCCCAAGATCAAACAAGCAATGAAAATCATGTGTGAATACATCAATGGAGGTAGCGGAATACTCACATCGATCGGTTGAATCGATTTGAAGACGAATGAAGCCAAAACTCCACTGTCTTGGTCACGCCCACTGGTACAGAATTCTTCACTAGTTTGGGCAGTTTCGGATCTCATTTTGAAGCTCCAAACTTCAACGAATGGATCCCGCCTCATGGGTGAACCTCCCTAACACCTTCGCAAATCTCGTAAGTGTGCTAGCACTTGTGTTTTGCAACAAAACACACTCATTGCTCCCCTTAAAGCTCACGGAAGTGAGCTGTGAAGAAGAAGAAAATGAATCCCTTTTGGGCCCGAGAAAGAGAGAAGAATTGAAGGAAGTGTGTAATGGTTGACATGTTAAATGAATTACCAAAAATTGCTTTTTATATTTTCCAAAATTACAAAGCATTTACCATTTAAAATATCAAATAAAATAAATGGTAATGGCTTTCTAAACCACCAACACTATTCCAACAACTTACATCAACTATTCATTTTACTTTAATAAAGTGATGTGTGTCTTTCAATCAATCAATCACATCACTCAAAGTGACATTTGATTTGACGCTTGATGTGACGAATGATTTGATGCTTGATGTGACTTGCGTCGCCGCACTCGAATTCGAAATACGAATGCGCTCGCAATCACACTCGGGCTCGGGTTCACTAATTCTTAATTAGTGAATTTTCTGTCGCGTCGTAATTAAATGATTACGCCTAGCGAATTCACTAGAAATCCAATTTCATTTAATATATCGAATATATTAATATACCGATTAATTCCAAATTAATCATTCTCTCACTTTAGACGATATTTTATCCCAGATAAAATATCTCCGTAATTAATCCTAGATTAATTTTCTCTTTCTTCTATATAATCCCAGATTATTAATGAGTGCGAGTTATGCGTCATCGGTGCATTATCGGGAAGCGACCCATGAGATCCCCGGATAATTCGGCAGTAAATACGATCGTCGGAGTATCCGAATCACGTACATACCAAGTACTACGTTCTACCGATTTACGAGACAAGATCGGCTTCTAGCAAAGCACGAAGTCTACCCAATTCTCCGGTCATATTCATCTAAGAATATTTAAGATCTATATCAAGCGTAGTATACCAAGTATTGTGTATATCGGCCCAGTATCGGATAGTCATGTGCTAGGGCTGGGGCTGGATAAGTGTCTGCCCCATCCGAAGCACATGTCGGATGTCTGGTAACTAGTCTCTATAATCGGATATACATGACCTTGTCATAATATCCCGATGGCCGGCCAGCACTTAAGAGCACTAATATCGTATCCTGCGTGACATCATCTCCACTATGACTGGAGTGATACTTCCGTCTTGACATCACACCCAATACTCTACGATTCTCAATATACCCAGCATTGGCGTACACAGAACCTGTTACAGCCCTGGACGACCTCAACTAAAGTATATTGATTGTCGTAAGCATTAGCGGTGTAAGTCTCAGGTTAAGACCATACACACCTACCCTGATGTCGGACTCCCATAGACACATAGTCATAATACCAATGGGATTCTGAGGGGTATATCCAGAGCGAAGCTATTTCCCGTACCATCGGTGAAACATAACCTCCTATCGCACTTGCATGAGTATCCAATACCCAAATATATGAGAACTATGATGTTGTTCCCTCACAACGCGCATAAGTGCAATACTAGCCTATTCCGCATTATCGATGTCCAGTCTCGATAATACTCCAGCTAGGGATATTTAATGATTAATCCTTCGTGGACTGATACTGTCTCATATCATTCTCAATCCAGGAACTAATCATATGGACCTCTCTTCATTTATACATCTAAGGTGATCTAATCACAAATGATGAGAGCGCAATTTCCTTGTCACATAGTTAATTTGTACAACAACACTATGATCTGTACAGATAGTGACGCTATAGGTCATATTATCCAACAGCTAGATGTCAACCTTGGTCATTGAAATCGAACGACCATCTGATCGGAGGATAATTTATGTTCGATTAAATTATCACGATTCATTTCATGTCCAACTTGAGGGGAACCCAAAAGATCACACACAACAAATTCAAAATCAATTGTTAACAGTGCACAGTACATATTTAACAGCATATATGATTGATGTAGGAATTGTTTATAAATTGTTCAATATGTTTAATTATTGAACATATCATTTATGAGGTTCCATAGTGGTTTAGGGATTGGTGAATGACGATAGGGGCACTTTGGGAATTGGAATAAAAAATACTATTCACGGGAATAGTGTCGCATGAATAGTAAAAAAAATATTTTGTTATTTTTGTCATTTGTTCTGAATTCCAATTCGGACCAAACACTTAAGATCCAATGGCTAAGATTAAATTGGCTTTTATCCCATATCGGATTCTTAATTAATTTTGTTGTCTCTGGAGCACTATATAAACCCAAAGAATTCTTCACAAATTTTTGCACAAAACCTTTCAAATCTTGGGTTTATATAAGTGAGCAACTCTAAAGTTTTAAGAGTAAGCCACTGATTTTGAGGATCCTTAAGTCTAATTGACTAGAGGAACCTCGAGTTAAGAGTTTTGAGGTATTTTCCTAGGCTAGCACCAAGGGCAAAATACCCGTGCACTCAAGGCGTAGTCTTGCCTTTGAGTTTTGGCTTTGGTGTGTGCATCTTTGGAGGCCTCACACTTGGGTGGCTCTTTGGAATATGGATGAGCTTGCTGTGTTCGAGAAAAGCTTGTAGATTGGAGGGAGGACTGGAGGAGTCTACGGTTCAAGTAGGTCTTTTTCTTTCTTTATTTTAATTAGAGTTCTTATGATAGTTAGCATGTTTAGGTTTATGTTCTTTGCATGTTTTATGAGTTTGATTCTTAGAATATATAATAACATACCTAGGCTTGTAGAATAATCAAAACAAATGGGTCTTGGGCAAAGGGAAAGCGGCATCATAATTTTAATTATTTATTTTTCCGCTGCGCACTCGCGGCCACTTCCCAATAATATTTACCTCAGAATATTCAGCACGATGTTGGATAAATAGCTTCGAACCTCCACGGTGGTTAAAACGTAAGTGACTTCGATTTTCCGCATTTGCGTGACATTTATCCTGCATTTAACAACACTGTAAGTACCGAAAATAAAGAGAATTATAAATTTTCGTTTATTTTAAAATTTACCTCGTGTTTCTTGCTAGACCAAAGCTCATACAAGAATGTACAGTCTTGCTCCTCTATAAAATCAGGCTTATGTTGTGGAGCATCTGAAGGTCCATGTTCGTCGAATATTGGTTTAAGGACTTTTGTCCTATAATCCTTATAATGTTTCCCCATGTGGTAATCAATATATTGTTGGACATTCACTTTGGTCAGATCGAAGTCGAAACACTCCTACAGGAATAGCAACCGAGTAAAAATCAGTATAAAATAAAAATTTTAACTAACAAACAATATCGAAAACTTAATACCGTAAGGAAACTCACAAGTAGCGAAGAGAAGAGCTGGTTGATTTTCATCTCCCACGGTATCTTTCTCCTAGAAACGTAGTGGTGGGGATCTTCAAACCGAGCTGTAACACCTATAACTAACAAACAATATATTTTCCCATGAGTGAAGACTTTGGTAGTGGGACACATACACCGTGGTTGAAATTTTAAGTTTCAGATTTATTGTTTAATCACCATAACAAACCTGCAACTATATGAAAATTATGACATTGGCTTGGATTTTCCCATTTCAATTAACTGATGCTAGTTATAGAAAAATAGCCGAGGCTGTTATGTGCGACCTTTTACCAAAATCTCCAACAACCACAAACAGCAGAACATACGGCAGTGCTGCTGTTCTGGAAGTCCAGAACAGCAGCATTGCTACTATTCTGGTTCCAGAACAGCACCAGAACAGCAGCAATGCTATCCGTAAGAAACATGCTTTTATATACACCCAATTATACAAAACTCAACCTCTCTCATAATCAATAATAACAAACACATGCGAATTAAAGAACAAAAGGACCGATATGACAAAATACACTACTACAAACAACGTTAAAGAATCCATTACACTAGTGTGCTACAAAGTCTATAGGTGTGTGTAGATGGGTGCATGTCTATGAGTGTTTGTTTTTTTTTTTTTGTGCAAAGAAAGAGAGTGGTGAGCAGAGAGAACATAATACCGAATTTAATTATCTCTAGCAACTCACCTTCCTTAATCTTCTCCAATGAAGCAAACAGAGCCTTCCTCCTAGTCTTCTTCAGCCACTACAAAATATGATAATTCTGGAAATGAGGAAGAAAAAAGATGAGAGAATCTTGGATGAGTTTCAGTGTAGAGCCGAGAAAGAAAAAGCATATGGTTTTAGGGATTTAAGAGACATTTAGCGTCGAACTATTTTACTTTTTGCGTCGAATAATTCAATGCTGAAACATTGGCGGCTACAAAAAAATCAGGGTAATTTTCGAGGGAAAATTAATTTTTTTCATTTAGCGTCGAATTACCTTATATCGACGTTAAATGTAAGACATTTAGCATTGATAATAATTTTCGACGCTAAATGTTAGACATTTTGCGTCGATAGGAATTTTCGACGCTAAATGTCTAATATGTAGCGTCGATTATTATTTGGACGCTAAATGTTATACATTTAGCGTCGATTATTCTATTTTCGACGCTAAATGTCTAACATTAATAATAATAATAATAATAATATGATAATTATACTATTAATAACAACAACAATCATTCAACCATATTATAATAAAAGTTCACAAAAACAACCATTCATTATAATAATAAAAGTTATTCATCAATTACATCATATACTAACTAGATTAGTCACTAATATCTTCGGTATTTGAGGATTCATGACTGGTATCAGACTCATCTTCAGTTTCGAATTCTTCTTCATTTGCTGCTTCCACGCTAACTTGTGAATGAGGAATTATCTCAACATCTGTATTTTCTCGAGTTAAGGTGATATTTTCAGTAACGGTGACAATTGATAAATGAAAAATTTGTTTAGGAACTTCAAAGTTATCAGAGACTTATTGTGCTTCATCTGAAACTTCAACACCAGTACTATATTTCTCCTGCGTGTCCCAAATGCCCCTATGTTTTAACTTTTCTACCACCATCCATCCATTTCCTAGCTTTGGATCAGATATATATATCAAAGACCGTGCTTGGGTATAAAAAATGTATGGATCATTCTTTTACCAATAACGTTGAACATTAATTAACGTTAGATGATTACTAACTTGAATTCTATTCTTTCTGGCATTTGTGTCAAACCACTTGCATTCGAATAGCACAATACGTCGTCTGGGTCTGTATATCAACTCAATAACTGATTACAACACTCCGTAGAAGTCAATAATATCTGAGCCGTGTTCTCCTTGGACTATAATTCCATAATTCTGAGTGACATATGAAACATCTCGCTGCTCGGTGTGAAATCTAACTACGTTCACAATGCATTCGCTGTATTCGTAAGCCTGCTTTTGAGGCCTATAAGCCAAGGAAACTAACGAGGATGACGAGTCCAGTTGACCATTTTGCACTTGGTTGTTTATCTAACAATGAGAGAAATGTATGTGTTAATATAACAAACTGAAATATTTACTGTTAGGATAAAAATAAATAGACAATGTTAGGGCTTACAATTATCTCAAACCATTTAGGAAATTCTTTTTTATGTCTTCCATCAACGTTATGGTCAACACCACATTGTAGCATTGTAATATGTTGCCTACAAATAATGAGTTACGTTAATATATGGCAAAAAAAATACAGTTATGCACCAAAAAGAATTACGTTAAATACGGTTGCACTTCATCGTAATTACTCAATATAAACCAATGTGCACATTGAGCTTCCTCAAATGTTAGTAATTTGACACCTACTGCTCCAAATGGTCTGCAATATTGATGGAACACTGTGATATCTTGCGTATTAGTTACATCTCCATCATAGTTTCGTGGCCGACGATTAAAATGAGTTTCAATATTCTGCATGTACATCAAATAAAATATTATTGTTTCACTAATTACAACAGCCTCTGCTATTGACCCTTCAGGTCGCGCCTTGTTTTTCACATATTGTTTGTAATGTCCCAAAGCCCTGCAGATATGACAACAAGTTTGCATTAATAATAAATTTAATGCACATAAAAAATTTAAGAATGTAATATTTAAAACTGTATAGTACCTTTCAATGGGATACATCCATCTATAATGGACAAAACCTCCATTCCTAGCTTCAGCCGGTAAAAGCACGACCAGATGTACCATCACATCAAAAAAAGCGGGTGGCAATATTCACTCCAGCTTGCACAGGATTATCATGATTCCTCGCTCAAGTCCGTCAATAACAGATGTGGTTAATGTCCTCTGACATAATTGTTTAAAGAAGCCACATAGATCAAGTACGACGTCGTATACATTCGGGGGCAGATAAGGTCGAATGCCAAGAGGAAGGATAATCTCGAGAAAAACATGACAATCGTGACTCTCTGACCCAACGCCCAATATTTGATGTATAATCATCAGGAAATTTAACCATTTTCAGCCAATCACATAATGATTTTCTCTTTGATTAAGTTAGCACATAACTAGCAGGTGGCTTTATAAGACCTCGAGAAGTGACCTTTAAATGTAATTCACTACGAATTCTAAGATCTTGTATGTCCAATCTAGCATTTACAATATCTTTTGTCTTACCCGAAATATTGAAGAGTGTGCCCACTAAACTCTCGCATATGTTTTTTTCAATATGCATTACATCCAAATTATGTCACAAACTCAGAGTCCCTCAATATTCTAACTCAAAGAAAATACTTTTTCCTGTCCAATTCAACTCTTCAGGTTGACGTTTTCGATTTTTATCTCTATTATTAGGATGTTTCCCTGGTGTGCTGTCTCTGAGATGTTGATGTTGGCAAAGTATGTTGAATCCAGACAATGGACTGGGCATACTCTGAGGTTCTTGTTGACCGTTGAATAATTTACTCCTTCGCCAAGGATGACTCAACTCGAGAAATCTCATGTGCCCTGTGTATCCTATTTTATTCCGTAATCGTTGCGAAGGTGTTTGACACGTAAAAACTGGACATGCCATTTATCCCTTAATGATCCATCCAGATAATGAACCATAAGCCGGAAAATCATTAATGGTCCATAATAATACGGCATGTATATGAAAATACTGCTTGGAAGTTGCATCATATGTATGCACACCCACATTCCATAATGTTTGTAACTCTTCGATCAATGGTCTCAAGTAAATATTCATATCTTTACCAGATGAACGTGGACTAGGGATAACCAATGACATAAACATGAACGGATCCTTCATACATTTCCATGGAGGTAAGTTATATGGAATAACAATAACGGGCCACATGCTGTAAGAGTTGTACATATTCCCAAACGGGTTAAAACCATCAGAGGCAAGACCTAACCTGACATTACGGGGGTCCTCAGCGAAATAGGGGTACATGTCATCAAATTTTTTCCACTGGGTTCCATCCGCAGGATGTCTAAGTATGCCATCCACACTGATCCTCTTTTCATGATGCCACATCATGTCAGGCGCTGTGTGTCGTGACATGAACAACCTCTGTAGCGTGGGCGTTAATGGGAAATATCACAATATCTTTTGATGCACTTTCTTCCTATACCACAGACTTTGTACCGAATTTCATCACATATCGGACAATATTCAAATGATTCATACTCGGCACGAAATAATACATAGTCATACTTACAAGCATGAATGGATTCAAACCACATCCCAGATCACGCAACATTTTCTTTGCCTCGTAATACGACTTAGGTAATTCGCTTCCAACCGATAATATTTGCCCCAGTAACTCTAGCATCATATCAATACTTTTATTGGTCATTCTGTTGATCACTTTAATGTGTAATAATTTCACAACGAAATTCAAGATCGACATTCCAGCACCTTCAAATGGAATTTGTTTGCCTCATCAAGTATTTCACTAAATAATTTTTTATCATTTCCACTTAACACTGGTATGTCACCACTAACACTATGACCAAGTTGTGGGCCTTGTAAGTCATGCAAAGCATCGGTTATCTCATCGTTTGCAGGTTGATTGTAACTACTGCTCCATTCACCAGAATCAATAAACCGTGATTGAGAATTATACTACTCCACGTACGGTAAGTTGGTGATATTCCCAGTATGTATATATTATTATGAACTTCATCTAACCGTTTCCTTTTCCTATTCAAACAATTTGTACATGGACACCGAACACGACCTTCTGCATCAATGTGTTGCTTTGCGACTTCCATGAACTCATATACTCCATTACGGTATTCAACACTCAATCTATCCAGCGAGCTCATCCAATTTCTATCCATTTCAACCAAATACCTAAATATAATAATATAATTATTAAACATCATATTACATTCATCAACATTACTAATTCATTAATTATTTATTTAAGCATATACATATATATTTAGTTGATAAATTAGTTAGTTGACAGAAAAAAAAATATTTAGTTAATTAACTAATCTACATATAGGAATCATAAGGCACTAACAAAAAGTATATAATAAACATAATCAAAAAAAAAATCAAAACCATAATTTTTTACAAAGATTAAACTGAAATACTTAAGTGAAATATATAATTATTCTTTGCAATTATAAAGAAAAATAATAAAGAAATATGAAAGAAGATTTACCTTATGGAAAATTAATTACAATTTTATTTAAAATTTATAGGAGGGTTGTGAGGTTGCAGAGGAGAAAGTCTCAGATTGTAGATGATGAGATTGAAGAGGATGAGAGAAAAAGCAGAAGGGGAAAATGGTTGGTGGCATTCTGCATTTTAATCTATTTTTAGCGTCTAATATCTTATTTCGACGCTAAATATCTGATTTTTAGCGTCGAAATTAAATTTGGGCGCTAAAGATCAATGGATTGTCAGTGGTATCATGATAAACCTTTAGCGACGCAACGTAACGACGCTAGAGTTTTTAAACTATTCTAATAATCTTTGGCATCGACAGAAATTGGGACACTAAAAGTTGTACTTTTAGCGTCGAAAAACGTATTCGACACCAAAAACATGACATTTAGCGTCGATACGTTGCGTCGCTAAAGGTTTATGACGATACCACCGATGCTAAATGTCAAGTTTTCGGCGTCGAATACGTTTTTCGACGCTAAAAGTATACCTTTTAGTGTCCCAAATTCTGTCGACGCCAAAGATTATTGGAATAGTTAAAAAACTCTAGCGTCGAATAATTTTCGACGCTAAAAGTTGTACTTTTAGCGTTGAAAATCTTATTCGACGATAAAAGTAGAACATTTGGCGTCGAAAATGATGTTCGTCGCTAAAATCTTGATATTTGGCGTCGAATATTTATTTCGACGCTAATAATCACCTTTAGCGTCGAAATTGGATTCGACGCTAAAAGTCCATTTTCTTGTAGTGTATTATAATAAGGCTAGTTGGGCTTGACTTAAAGTTGGTCCACTAAATCGTCCCTAAAATTTCCACTAATGCTCGGGGAATTTTTTTATCTAAGTCGCCAAGTTACTATTCAAATTGAGTTATGTAATATCGTGTCGTTACACTCGCATACGAGTATCCCATACATACTGCGCAGACCAGACCCCATCACCCGACCTATTGCAGTCACTGATCCTTACACCATGCTCTGATACCAACTTTGTAATATCACCTTTCTGGAAATGCTACCGGCAGGCACAAGGTTTCCCTATCAAATTTAGGCTTTGTCTAACTATCTATATGATTCTACTACACTCATCACATATCATATTGTAACCATGCAACACATGTAAGGGCTACATCCGCAACTCAGTAACATTAATATATAACATAATCTATTCATATTCAATCACTGGTGTTACAACATTTTCTGTTCTCTTTACAGACAACTCATACTTGTTCTTACTTGAATAAACTCTAACTGTACAATGAAAACTAAACTCGATTTGGTAGACTAATAACACCCTAGAGACTGCAAAATAGTATCCAACACCATAAGCTCGTCCTTTGGAATCTTGCAAAACAGAACTGGTGTGGTGGGGTGTGTATTTTGTTGGACAATTATGACCCATAGCGTCACTATTTGTACAGATCATGGTGTTGTTGTACAAATTAACTATGTGACAAAGGAGATTGCTCTCTTATCATTTGTGATTAGATCACCAAGATGTATAAATGATAGGAGGTCCTTATGATTTGTTCCTGGATTGAGAATGATATGAGACAGTATCAGTCCACGAAGGATAAATCATTAAATATCCCTAGTCAGAGTATTATCGAGATTGGACATCGATAAATGTGTTAAAGACTAGTATTACACTTGTGCGTGTTGTGAGGGCACAACAGCATAGTTCTCATATATTTGGGTATAGGATACTCATGCAAGTATAATAAGAGGTTGTGTTTTACCGATGGTACGGGAAACAGCTTCGCTCTGGATAGACCCCCTCGGAATTCCATTGGTAGTATGACTATGTGTCTATGGAAGTCCGAAATCAGGGTAGGTGTATTTGGTCTTAACCTAAGACTTGCACCGCTAATACTTGCGACAATCAATATACTTTGGAGAATCGTAGTGTGATGGGTGTGATGTCAAGACGGAAGTATCACTCCAGTCACATGGAGATGATGGTCACGTAGGATACGGAACTGGTTCTATTATATTCTGCAGCTATCGAGATATTATGACATGGTCATGTATATCCGATTATAGAGACTAGTTACCAGACATCCGACATGTGCTTCGTACGGGGCAGACACAATTCCAGCCCCAGGCCTAGCACGTGATCATTCGATACTGGATCGACATACGCAATATCACGTATACAACGCCTGATATAGATCGCTTATTCCAGTAAGCATATTTCTGGAGAATTGGGTAGGCATGGCGCTTTGCTAGAAGCCAACCTTGTCTTGTAAATCGGTAAAAACGTAGTACTGGGTACTTACGTGTTCGGATAGTCCGACGACCGAATTTACTGCCAACATATCCGGGGATCTCATGGGTCGCTTCTCGAAGATTCACCGATGACGTATGACTCACACTTTTATTAATCTGGGATTAATAAGAAGAGAGAGAAAATTAATTTGGGATTAATTGAGGAGATATTTTATCTGGGATAAAATATCAATTAAAGAGAGATAACGATTAATTTGGAATTAATCGATTAATTAATATATTCGATATATTAAACGAAATTGGATTTCGACGCGGAATTAAAATTAGATTTTAATTCGGGCGAAAGAGTTAATTTCGAATTAATTCGTTAGCGACGTGAATAGTGATTTCGCTAGGCATAATCATTTAATTGCGTCCCAACGGAAAATTCGTTAATTTGGAATTAGCGAACCCGAGTCCGGGATTTTTTGCGAACGCATTCGCATTTCGAATTCAAGTGCGGCACGCAAGTCAAATCAAGCGTCAAATCATTAGTCGCATCAAGCATCAAATCATTTGTCACTTTGAGTGATGTGACAACTGTATGGGTTTTTAAGGGGCTGAATCCGGTAACGCAGCGGAAGCGGTGGAAAATCAGATTTTTCGATTTCAAAACTTTTTCTCGGATAATTAAATAAACATATTTTTATTTAATATTCCAATAATCAAATTATGAAATAAAATTCAATAATCATATTTAAGTGAATTTACCAAATTACCCTTACTTGGTATTTTTGTCCATTTTAGTCCGAAATTGATCAAATCAATTTGAATGATTCTAAATCATTTCTAAGATGAACTTAGCATGTTCAAAACATCAAAACACAAAGGCAACACAAATCCCCAATTTTTCACTCCTTGGTCGAATGCACCATTTTGGTGCCATTTTGTGCACTTTGTCATTTCATGCTTCAAAACACATCAAGATGTAATCCAATCAACATGAAACTTTATATGCATCATATACACATCCAAATACACAACATAAATGAAAAGCCCCAAATTTGGAATTGGTAATGAACCCTAATTTTTCAATTTCTTCAAATTAGACAAATTAGACCAAATAGTTTAAATCAATTACTTTAATCATCATTCTTCCATCCAATCAAAGTCTAAACACAATGAAGCAACTCAAGATCAAATCTAGGTCATCTTAGAGTGGATCAACAACTCAAGATTACCAACAAGGTTTCCAAAACCTTAAAAGAATGCTTACAACTACACTAGTCACAAGCTTCCATCATTATACATGCTCAACACTTCCACCAAACTTCCATTCGTCAAAAAACACAAAGAATAAAGAAAATAATAACTTAAGAACATCACAAGATGTTGCCTAGATCATAAGGAACATTTTCTTATCTAATACTAAGTTGAGAAAACTTATTAAATCCAAGCCTTTCTTTTGGTTTTTCCTTTCTTCTTCTCTAGCTTCTTTGTTTTTCTTTTAATGGAGTTTAGGTTAGAAAGTGTATTAGGTTATAAAATGAAATGAAATGAAACAATATATACTTGTGCACAAAAAACCCTTGGCCGAAAATGTCAAGGCATATACAACAATTTTTCATTTCAATTTCATTTCACTAATATTTGATCAAGTTGAATAAATATCTAAAAACACTTTATTAGATATTTATAACTTGGTCAACAAAGGCAACTTAATCATTTTAAATCAAATATCCAAAGTTATGATATTTATATTTTAATTAATTTATCATTTAACAATTAAATAATTAATTAATTAAATAAATACAAATATATTAAATATATGTATTATATTTACATTAAATATCAAATACATATATTCATTTAGGATATAAGTCAAATATCTCAATTTGACTTTTAATTAATGTGTATTTAAATTAATCAAGTATTAAATATAAATACACAATAATTAAGCAAATGACTATCGGGTCCCTTTAGCACGTATCTTGCTTTTAACCTTTAAACGACTTTATAAATAATCAATATTATTTAATAATGTTGCTCTAGTGCTCTACGAGTATATTTCATTATTGAGACTCTAGATTCAGGTATATCCGTCACGAAATCAAATTTCGTGTTCATAATTTATCCACCCATAAATTATGACGATCACGGATAGTCTCGCTGAATCATACAGGTCGAGGTCATGGCAAATGTATAATTCCTCCGTCACAGGTATCCGGATAAATCCCAGAGATATAGATGTAAACGTCAAATCTCTATGGGAATTATCCAGTCGACTATTCTATTAGCAATCTCTAAAAGAATGTTTAGAACTAGCTTCTAAACTTTACCACGGGCCCATGGTTTTATCTGATTGCTAATCATATGGACTACCTATGCTCTGGTACACAGAATTGACGGATCCTATCTTGATACACATAGGACACCCTGAGGATCTATCTACACCCAACGAACAGGCGGAGGTCTGATCTAAATAGATCGGTGACGTGACTGCCATCTAAGTGTAGAAGATGTCTCATGTGCCAACAATGGCATCTCAAGTCTAAGAATCACAAGTGCTACTCAACCCGAGAAGATTCTTATTGACGTTGGTGTACCATCCATTAAGAATCTTCGGTGAGACGTTCAGTGTTTATCCGCTATAAACACCTACACGTCCATACTAGTCTCCAAGACTAATGGTTCATTGAGAAACCATTGGAATCATATATTCCAGTATACGACATGTACTGGCCTCAACGGGTTTACTATACTGACCAAGTAGTGTAAACCTTGACCAGGAACAGTCTGAGAATGACAACATCATGATACTACTCAATGTCAGTTGCGACGCTTTTACAACAGTACCATGACTAATCATTCTAAGGTCATTATGTCTTTACCATATAAAAAGATAGATTATATTATAGAAACTGCATATATTATTCATAATAATAATATTTTACAAAAGTATTCAAAAGAAATACAACCGGGAATAGGCGCTCTAAGCACCAACCCCAACAAAATCTCCCACTTGCTCTAGTGCCAATAACGATTGTATCTAATACCCATCGACTCCACGTGTTTATCAAATAGCTTCGGAGGTATGGCCTTCGTCAGCGGGTCTGCTACATTATCTTCACTCGGCACCTTACACACGACAATATCACCTCGCGACACAATCTCTCGAATGATGTGGTACTTGCGTTCCACATGCTTCGACTTCTGATGCGCCCTCGGTTCCTTTGCTTGCGCAATGGCTCCAGTATTATCACAGTATAATGGAATCGCATTCTCGATACTTGGGACAACTCCCAATTCTGTGATAAAGTTCTTTATCCACACAGCCTCTTTTGCAGCTTCAGAAGCTGCAATATATTCCGCCTCAGTGGTGGAATCAGCTCTCGATCCCTGTTTGGAACTCTTCCAACAAACTGCACCTCCGTTAAGGGTAAATACGAATCCAGATGTAAACTTTCTATCATCGGGATCTGATTGGAAATCAGAATCCGTATACCCGTTAACTTGCAGTTCGTTTCCTCCATAAATTATTAACTTATCCTTAGTACCTTTAAGATACTTTAGGATATGTTTAATGGCCATCCAATGGTCATTACCCGGATTGGACTGATATCGACTAGTTACGCTAACAGCGAAACTGATATCAGGCCTCGTACATAACATGGCATACATTATGCTAACCAAACACGAAGCATAAGGTTGGTTAGACATTCTAACCTTCTCATCTTCTGTTTGTGGACACATCTTCTTAGAAAGATGAATCTCATGTCTGAACGGTATGTTTGCTGTCTTACAGTTACCAAAACTATACCGTTCCAAAATCTTATCAATGTACGTTGATTGGGATAACCCAATCAGCCTCCTTTGTCTATCTCAATAGAGTTTTATCCCTAAAACATAGGAAGCTTCTCCCAGGTCATTCATGGAGAAATTCTTACAGAGGTATGCTTTGACGCTTTGTAACATACCTAAATCATTCCCAATGATTAGGATGTCATCAACATATAGGACTAAAAATATGACCATGCTCCCACTGACCTTCTGATACACACAGGATTCTTCCGAATTCTTGAGAAAACCAGACTATCTAATAATCTCGTCGAATCGAAGATTCCAACTTCATGAAGCTTGTTTAAGTTCATAAATGGACTTCTTAAGCTTACATACCATGCCCGAGTTTTCGCTGGATGCAAAACCTTTCGGCTGTTCCATATAGATTTCTTCATCAAGAAATCCATTTAGAAAAGCCGTTTTGACATCCATTTGCCAAATCTCGTAGTCATGATACGCAGCTATAGAAAGAAAAATCCGAATAGACTTAAGCATTACTACTGGTGAAAAAGTTTCATCGTAGTCGACGCCAGGTCGCTGCGTGTAACCTTTTGCTACCAGTCGGGCCTTGTAAGTTTCAACCTTACCGTCAGGCCCGCGCTTCCTCTTGTAAACCCATTTACAACCGATAGGAACAATTCCTTCGGGAAGCGGAACTAAGTCCAAAACTTGATTCTCATGCATTGAGTCTATCTCGGATTTCATGGCACTTTTCCATTTCACGGAGTCGATGTCCAACATCGATTCTCTATAGGTAAAAGGATCTGTCTCTTCAACTAAGAGAACATCCAGACTCTTTTCTTGTATCAAATACAAGCGTTCAGGAGGTCTAGATACCCTTTCCGACCTACGAATTGTGTGTGTTGAAGGTCCTTCATCTACTTGAACTTCAGGTTCCTCCGTTGGTTCGTTGTTTTCAGGTTGGACTTCATCAAGCTCAACCTGTCTATGATTACCACCTTCTGACAAAAATTCTACTTCTAGAAATTTTGCGAAGTGAGCTAAAAACACATTTCGATGCTCGGTATCATAGAACAGATATCCCCTCGTATTCGAAGGATATCTGACAAACCTAAACTTTTGCCCTCTAGGTGAAAGCTTATCTTGCTGAGTCACCCTGACATAGGCAGGACAACCCCAAACCTTAATATAATTAAGATTTGGTTTCCTACCGAACCATATCTGATACGGAGTCGTAGGAACAGCTTTTGAAGGAATCTTGTTCAAAAGATGTTCGGCTGTTAAGAGAGAGTAGCCCCATAAGTAATAGGGCAAATCTGTGAAACTCAACATTGATCGGACCATATCCAATAAAGTCCAATTTCTCCTCTCAGACACTCCATTGTGCTGTGGAGTACCTGAAGGAGTATATTGAGCGAGAATCCCATTCTCCTTCATATAATCCATGAACTCACCACTCATATATTCGCCGCCTCGATCTGATCGAAGGCATTTAATATATTTACCAGTTTGTTTTTCTACTTCATTTTGGAACTCTTTGAACTTTTCAAAGGTTTCCGATTTATGTCGCATCAAATAGACATAACCGTACGTGACAGATCATCGGTAAAGGTAACAAAGTACGAATAACCACTGTGAGCAGTTTGACTTAGTGGACCACATACATCAGAATGTACGAGTTCAAGTAAGTTGGTGGCACGATGTCCAACACCTGAAAATGGGGCTTTGGTCATCTTACCCTGAATACAGGATTCACAAGTTGGATAAGATTCAATGGTAAGATCTGGTATCAAACCATTCCTCACCAATTGGGTAAGGCGTTTAACGCCAATGTGACCAAGCCTCATATGCCAAAGTTCAGTATTATTAATTACAGGTAAACTACGTTTATTAACTCCAATATTTAATATATATTTTGAAGTTTGCAATGTATAATGACCATGCTGGTTTGGACAACAAAGGATCTGAATATTATTACTATCATATAAATATAAAGAACTGTTCTTAATATTAATACAAAAGCCTTATGTATCCAATACAAAGAGTGATATAATATTAGCTACACATCCAGGTACAAATGGCATTCATTTAACAAAAATGTCCCATTCGGCAATGAGATCTCGCATACTCCCACTGCAACTTGCATCCAGAGAGTCTCCACTCCCGAACCGCAACTGCATCTCCCCGGCTTCAGCCTCCTACTTTCCTTCAGCACCTGAAACGAATTGCAAATGTGAATGAGACAAGCAGAATCTAAAATCCAGTTGGATGTAACGGCTTCACAAGCCAAAGATAAATCAATAACTGGAAAAATAAATGTACCTGATGTAGATGCTCTATCTCTCCTCAGCTGGGCGATGTAATCAGGACAGTTCCTTTTCCAATGCCCGACTTTGCCGCAGTGGTGGCATTTGTCTTCAGAATCCCTCTTGGGTTTAGCTATCTTCGCCTGTTGTTGATGACCAAAAGCCTTCTTCTTCTTTCCTTTCTTCTTCTTTCCCTTGGACCATCATTGGGAAGAAGCAGAAAGAGAAGTAGTTCTAGGAGGGCGAGTCGGTACTCCCTTCTTAAGGTCCTCTTCTACTGTGAGCAACATCCTATGTAGCTCCTGGTAGGTACAGACGGTCTCATTCATGTTGAAGTACATCACGAACTGGTGATATGAAGCTGGAAGCGAACCAAGAATGACACTCCTACCGAGAATGTCATTCAAGATGAGATTATGTTGCCTCAACTGATCGATCAAATCGATCATCTGAATAACATGTGGTCTAACATCTTGCCCATCATCCAGACGCACATGGAACAGTTCCATTGCGACTTTGTGAACAATCACTTGTTCTTGGTTCTCAAACGATTGTCTCAATCCCGTCATCATACTATAGGAATCTAGCATACCATAGTATTGTTTCTTGAGTTTCGGAGACAGCGAACTAAGGATGTATGATTTAACCCTTAAATCATCATCCTTCCAAGTTTCAAAAACTTGGCATTCCTCCTCCGAAGCATCCGCACCCACAGCAAGGGGCAACGGACCCTCAAGAACATATCCCAGCTTTTCGGAATCGAGGACAATCCTCAAATCCAATTCCCAGTCAGCTAAGTTCTCAGCGCCTTTCAGTTTGTTCGCATCAAGCATACGCGCAAACTGATTTGTGGATTGTGCCGCCATCACCAATCTATCATATAGATCACGAAAAACGGTTAGCAGAAATTAAGCAGTTTCATATAATATCAAAAGCATAAACAAGATCATGGATTTTTAATCTAAAAAATGCCCCTCCCACTAAATCATGCAATACTGTAGTCCCCAAACAAAATACAAAGATTTAATATTTAAATTAAATACAAATAGTGAAAAGTGGATCCCGTGAATATATTTCAGCTCACAGCAGAGGCACGGTCTCGCCTACGTATATTCATCAGGTAGACAACCTATTTGTCAATCACTCAATAGTGACTCCGGGGTTTCCGATCCTGGTCGTTTCTCGTTGTCGCTGCGAAGGTAGGCCCACAAGGAGACGTACCAAGGTTAAACTCGTCAATGATAAACTCAATTTACTTACGTAATCCTGACAGCTAGGGCACGTTCAGAATTCCGCTTTTACTTGAATTTATTCAGTATCTGATATACATCCGGTATAAATAAATCTCTATCGGCTACACCCTCACAGCAGAGGCACGGTCTCGGATGTAGTCATAGAGAAGTATTCATAAACCGTATTGACAAGATGGACCATATAACATGCATCAAATACATAATTACATTAAAACCTTATTAATCAGGGATTTTCCGCTAAGTGTCATACACCCTAAATCTAACCAAATTGGATTATAATAAGCATGTATAAAGTCAAGAAAACATGATTAAACATTGATTTAATTAAAGATAATCATTTTAGGGGGCCTAGAATCAGACTCGCTCTGATACCATTTTGTAGGGGTTTTTAAGGGGCTGAATCCGGTAACGCAGCGGAAGCGGTGGAAAATCAGATTTTCCGATTTCAAAAATTTTTCACAGATTAATTAAATAAACATATTTATTTAATATTCCAATAATCAAATTATGAAATAAAATTCAATAAATCATATTTAAGTGAATTTACCAAATTACCCTTACTTGGTATTTTTGTCCATTTTAGTCCGAAATTGATCAAATCAATTTTGAATGATTCTAAATCATTTCTAAGATGAACTTAGCATGTTCAAAACATCAAAACACCAAGGCAACACAAATCCCCAATTTTTCACTCCTTGGCCGAATGCACCACTTTGGTGCCATTTTGTGCACTTTGTCATTTCATGCTTCAAAACACATCAAGATGTAATTCAATCAACATGCAACTTTATATGCATCATATACACATCCAAATACACAACATAAATGAAAAGCCCCAAATTTGGAATTGGTCAGGAACCCTAATTTTTCAATTTCTTCAAATTGGACAAATTAGACCAAATAGTTTAAATCAATTACTTTAATCATCATTCTTCCATCCAATCAAAGTCTCAACACAATGAAACAACTCAAGATCAAATCTAGGTCATCTTAGAGTGGATCAAAAACTCTAGATTAGCAACAAGGTTTCCAAAACCTTAAAAGAATGCTTACAACTACACTAGTCACAAGCTTCCATCATTATACATGCTCAACACTTCCACCAAACTTCCATTCGTCAAAAAACACAAAGAATAAAGAAAATAATAACTTAAGAACATCACAAGATGTTGCCTAGATCATAAGGAACATTTTCTTATCTAATACTAAGTTGAGAAAACTTATTAAATCCAAGCCTTTCTTTTGGTTTTTCCTTTCTTCTTCTCTAGCTTCTTTGTTTTTCTTTTAATGGAGTTTAGGTTAGAAAGTGTATTAGGTTAGAAAATAAAATGAAATGAAAACAATAAATACTTGTGCAAAAAAAACCCTTGGCCGAAAATGTCAAGGCATATACAACAATTTTTCATTTCAATTTCATTTCACAAATATTTGATCAAGTTGATTAAATATCTAAAAACACTTTATTAGATATTTATAACATGTTCAACAAAGGCAACTTAACCATTTTAAATCAAATATCCAAAGTTAAGATATTTATATTTTAATTAATTTAATCATTTAACAATTAAATAATTAATTAATTAATTAATTACAAATATATTAAATATATGTATTATATTTACATTAAATATCAAATACATATATTCATTTAGGATATAAGTCAAATATCTCAATTTGACTTTTAATTAATGTGTATTTAAATTAATCAAGTATTAAATGTAAATACAAAATAATTAAGCAAATGACTATCGGGTCCCTTTAGCACGTATCTTGCGTTTAACCTTTAAACAACTTTAGAAATAAACAATATTATTTAATAATGTTGCTCTAGTGCTCTACGAGTATATTTCATTATTGAGACTCTCTAGATTCAGGTATATCCGTCACGAAATCAAATTTTGTGTCCATAATTTATCCACCCATAAATTATGACGATCACGGATAGTCTCGCTGAATCATACAGGTCGAGGTCATGGCAAATGTATAATTCCTCCGTCACAGGTATCCGGATAAATCCCAGAGATATAGATGTAAACGTCAAATCTCTATGGGGATTATCCAGTCGACTATTTTATTAGCAATCTCTAAAAGAATGTTTAGAACTAGCTTCTAAACTTTACCACGGGCCCATGGTTTTATCTGATTGCTAATCATATGCACTACCTATGCTCTGGTACACAGAACTGACGGATCTTATCTTGATACACATAGGACACCCTGAGTATCTATCTACACCCAACGAACAGGCGGAGGTCTGATCTAAATAGATCGGTGACATGACTGCCATCTAAGTGTAGAAGATGTCTTATGTGCCCACAATGGCATCTCAAGTCTAACAATCACAAGTGCTACTCAACCCGAGAAGATTCTTATTGACGTTGGTGTACCATCCATTAAGAATCTTCGGTGAGTCGTTCAGTGTTTATCCGCTATAAACACCTACACGTCCATACTAGTCTCCAAGACTAATGGTTCATTGAGAAACCATTGGAATCATATATTCCAGTATACGACATGTACTGGCCTCAACGGGTTTACTATACTGACCAAGTAGTGTAAACCTTGACCAGGAAAAGTCTGAGAATGACAACATCATGATACTACTCAATGTCAGTTGCGACGCTTTTGCAACAGTACCATGACTAATCATTCTAAGGTCATTACGTCTTTACTATATAAAAAGATATATTATATTATAGAAACTGCATATATTATTCATAATAATAATGTTTTACAAAAGTATTCAAAAGAAATACAATCGGGAATTGGCGCTCTGAGCACCAACCCCAACAACAACTTGTCACTTGATTTGATTAATTGATGGATTGATGGTGGTAGTTGCAAGCTTTTAATGCTTGTACTTGTTAAATTTTGAAATGAATTGGTGTATATGTTTTTTGGAAAATCATTTACCATTTTTTAAGTAACAAAAACACATCTCTCTCTCTCTCGGCCTTAGAGGCAAAAAATTTTCTGTTTTCTGGTTTGCAAAAACCGTGAGCAAAGGAAGCCAAGTGGGGAAATTTGTGGAAAATTTCTTTAGTGCTAGCACACTACGAAGTCATGCGAAGGTGATAGGGAAGTCCACCCATGAGTTTGGAATCATTTGAAGAAGCTTGGAGCTTGATGAAGATGATTGAAGCCGAAAATGGAGGAGCCACCGCAGCTCACTGCCGAGAGGAACATAAGGTAAAAATCAGATTTTTGTTCGTTGTCGCGTCGCTCAACCGATCGATGTGAGTATTCCGCAACTCCGTGATGTATTCGCATGTTTATTTTCATTGCTTGATTCGATCTTGGGATGCTTAGAAAATTCCAACAATTGTATCTATGAGCAAGGTTGAGCATGAAAATATTTTAGGGTTAAAATTGGGTAAAATGATTTTGAGCATGATTTTATGAAATTGGATGAATGAATATACTTAAATGTGTTTTAATTGAAGTTTGGTTTGATCAATTTCAAGAAAATTGATTTGGAACAAATTTCCCCAGTTTATCAAGGCTTGGCCGAAAATACATAGCCCTAAATGTCTTGGATTTTTGATTTTTTGATTCATTGGATGAGTTCGAATCAATTGGGAATATGGATTTATTGTTAATTTGGATTCAATTGGATTGAAAATGAATTGGACATTAAAAACCCCACAAAGCCGAGAGTTAAAGCATGGTTTATGGGTTTGATTTTTTGTTAAATTGTGTTGGACATGATTTAATGTTGATAAGCATGAATAATTATGCTAATTTGGTGTTTTGGAAATATTGATTTGGTTAATTAATAATGTTATACACTTTAGGTAATTTAATTGATAAATTTGGAATTTTTGGAATTAAATTATTTGGGCTTAAATTGATTTGGGCTTGTAATGTTGTAAATGGGCTAATTGGGCTTGGTTGTACCAAGTTGAGTTTAGGCTAAATTGGTTGGATCCAATTGGGCCCAAAACCGCTTCCATAAAGCCCAAATGCGACTAATGGACCTTAATAAATTTAATTGGGCCTAATTGGCCTAAATTGATTTCTAGGCTTATGGGGTTACTCCTTGATTGGACTTTGGTTATCGGTTTGACCCGAGTTGACCAAAATTCCACGCCTTAAGAAATTAATTAAAAGCCCATTGGACTTTAATTAAATTAACGTTGGACGTTAATCGGGCTTTGAGACCCGTAATGATTAAATTTGGAATTTAAGTCATAAAGGTTTATTAAAAAAGTGTGATATTTAATTTGGAATTAAATAGCTAATTAATATTAAATACAAATTGAATTGGATTTAATTATGTAGTTTAATTTAATTCAAGAATTCGTACTTTAAGTACTTATTCGCAAAACGAGTTTGACTCGAGCAAAATCAAATCGTTGTTTGAACATTGGATGGTCATTAATTATCATATTAATGAATTTGATTAGATTGATTGATAACATTCTTGTGTGAATACATGGTTGCGATGCATGAATAATGTATATCGGATGGATATTATATGGGTGGGACAATTTTAGAAATTGTTGTAATAAATTTGATTTATTAATTAGACCTGCGTGTCCAGCCTTATCACCTCCTTACTCTTGGTATTCTCTTCTCACCTATTCCCCTAATGTAAATGAGGTTTCTTTAGAAGTGTAGTGTAACGGGTATAAGTTATACTTGTGCTAGCGGGAGAGAGGAAATGGAGAGATTTGATCTAGGATCAATGTGTAAAGTATCCATCCGCATATCAATATTATTTTATTATACGCGCTTTATTATGTGTTTAGAATGCATGTTTAAGGGTGTATGATGATGAGACCTTAACAAAGATAATAAATTGGTTGCCAATTTGCACTCGAAAAACTCTCGTAAAATATTAAGCGTTTTTCCTTCCATTGAGTGATTCTTACTCAAGATCTAAGACTGGCATTCGTTTATTGGCCAAAGTCAAGGCCTTTTTCCGTCGAGGATGTGTTTGAATCACGAGAGCTTTGTTCCATATCGGTGTCTTGTCCAAGTTGTGGTTTGTTGGCCAAAGTCAAGACCACTTCTTGTCCATCGACATTGATTACGAAGCTTTCCATGGTCAATGGGTTCCGCTTAACTGGGATCACTAAGTTTGTTGTGCCAAAGCCAAGGATTAGTTGATTCAGAGGAAAAAGGTTAGGCAATATATTGGATATATTGGCATATATAAGATATATGTTTCGGACTTGGATGTCCCCTACTGGATCTAGGAATTGGATTGGATCCAATTGATCTTAGAGATCTACCTAGTTAATTGTCATACAATTTGTTGGCCAAAGTCAAGATTGTGTAACATTTAACGGGATCCTAGCCCGCTAGGAAACACGGTTTCCCGAGTACTCGACAGAGGGTTAGAGGTTCGTCGAAAAATAGTGGGAGGCAATAATTGAATTTGCAATATTCGTTTAATTACTTGCCATACGCGCTCAAACAAATATCATTCATCAAATAAATTAAATGTTAGTTGGACTAATATTTAAATCATTGTTTTAATAAACAGTTGGACTGTATTCAAACTAATTAATTATAGTTGATTAAATAGTTAGACTATAATAATCATTATAATAAATAGTACCTAAATCGTTGATTAAATAGTTGGACTATTAAAATCAAGATAAAATTGAAAGATTGACATTTAAAACATAATCCTAGGGAAAATGTATTTAAATGGTTTAATTTTCAAATTGGGAATAATTTCAGGATAGTCGTGGAAACTAATAAGTTACTTTATTTGATAAAATAACATATTAGGCCTAAGCCCGGAGTTAAGCAAATAAGTAGAGCATAATCTTTGGAAGATTTATGTGATGATAGCTTTAGTGCTTAATCCATTAAGCTTGCCAATTAGACTCCTTAATTTCTTAATCAGAACTAAGGATAAGATCCTTAAAGTATGATATAGAAATTGAAGGATTTTTCATAAATCTATATTTAGATCTTAGAAGTACATATTGCAATAAATAACTCTTGGAGAGTTAAAGACTATTCTCAATGAGATAAAGTCAAAGTTTGCAATAGGCAAGTAGCGCAAGGCGCACCTCACTTCGATATTCTAGAAACCCATGGCTTGGCCAAAGGCTTCTGGAATGTGGAAAAGGGCAAAGGCAAAATCGTTATAATCTTCTGGGAAGATAAATGACATATCCCTAAATGTCTACCTTAAATGTGGCAAACGGGATCGCGGAAGCGTGACTGCCGTTTGAACAAAGCAGACATGAAGGAATTGAAGAACGGGCAAGGCTCTGACTTCAAATATGTTTTTCATAAATATGTTCATTACTGATATTAAAATTGGATTTTAAATACTTAGTGTGGTACATAAAAATATATTGGTGTTCAGAATCTGCTTTGAGCAGGATAATGACTTCAGTTGAGATTAATCTGCGAATTGGAAACAGGATGAAAGTCGTTGTTTCAACCGTAGATACCTAAGTTTAGGAACTACCTTCGGGTGTGTACTTAAATTAGGAAATTGTTATAATGTAACTAGTTTGACTAGAAACATTATCTTTATATCAGTATTCAATCCGTTGCGGATTTACCTTTATATTCTAGAACACTAAAGTGTTTTATTTAATAAAGATGATATTAAGATAAACACATTAGATGTGAATAACATAATTTATATTTTGAATATAAATAAATCTCAAATGTATTACATGACAAACAAATAGCTCAAACTGATTTGATCAGAAGAAACTTAAATGTGGCATTGTTGTATGGGACATAATTAAAAAAGACTCGTATATCCACACTTTCGAAGAGTGGGTACTAGGACTAATTTGATTCCATTCAAATAAAGTCTACGAATCTAGTTTATTGGGCAAAGTGCCTAAAACACTATTTACTTGGTAAAAGTGTAAGTGCCACCGATCTGTTAGCCCTAGTTCATAGTGAAGCAAGTGGGCCCATATCTAGCTAGGCTAGAGGTGGATATGAATATTTCGTGACCTTTACGAATGTGGCATCACGTTATGGTTATGTGTTTCTTTTGAAACGAAAATCGGAAACTTTTAAAGTTTTCGACACAAAATAGACAAACAGATCGGCTAAAGTATTAAACGATCATGGTAAGACCGTAATGGAAAATACTTAAGCAATAAGTTTCTAATATACTTGAAAGAGTATAGTATTCTTTCAATGAAGACTCCTCCCGGAACACGTCAACCAAATTTTGTTGGACATGATAAAGGTTAATCTTGAGTCGCTCTGAGCTATCATTTCCTTCAACGGATAAGCATAAGCAGTGCAGAACTTATTTTGAATAAGGTTCCATAAAAATCTGTTTGACAGAATTCATATTAGATATGAACAGGAAAGAAACCGAGTTTCTCATTCCTGTAAATTTGGGTATGCTAGGCATATGTTTGGATGATACCAAACTAAAACCCAAATTGGATAAGTGCCGATTATAGGTTATCCTATGGATACCTAAGTATAGTACTTATACAACTCACTTGAGAACAATTTAATTGTTGCTCACCATGCCATTTTCCTAAGAGGAATACCGATATACAGTGGTAAGTGGGAGGATAGTATAACTCGATGAAAATCGGAGTGATACTGTTCCAGGCACCAATCCTTAATGGAACACAAATAGTTCATCAAGGATGAAACTATACCAGTAATCTTCGAATACACAAGAACCACGTAAGTCGGAGAGAATCAGAAAACAACCTGGGGTATGGGTTTCTGATCTCACCTCATAAAGATGTTAATCTTATTGAGGTATACCAACTCACTACGTATAAGGAAGTGATACAAGATATCGACTCCATATTATGACAAAGTGTCATGAGTCCGAAATGGATTCCATGTATATCAACTTAGTTTGGATACTAGTTGATGTACCGCAAGGCATTGTGCCTATTGGAACTATATAAGTCTTCAAGGAAGACATACATGGAAGGCAACATACCAACGTGTAAAGCTAGGCTTTTAGCAAAAAGGTATCGTTATCAACATTGTGTTGATTACGACGAAACCTTTTACCTGTTGCCACGGTAAATCCATTTGGATAATGCTTGCTAAAACTGCATGTTTCATTTATGAAATATGTCAGCTTAACGGAAAAATCACTTTCCTTAAACGGAAACCTTTTGGAGGATGTTTACAACATCTTGTCCGTTTTGTCGTACCAAAACTAGCAAACAAGGTTTGCAGGTTATTCGATCCATGTTTGGATTGAAGCAAGCATTAAGTTCTTGGAATTATCATTTTGATGTAATCATAATAGTTTATGATTTAATTCAAAACGAAAATGATTCTTGTGTATATAAGGAGGTTAGTGGGAGCGCACTGACAGTGGCTGTTCTATAAATAATGATAATATGTCATTTCTTGGAAATGATATTCCCATAAATACAATCGGCGAAAGCTTGGCTTTCATGAAAACTCTCCGAGAAATCGTACATTGAAAAATGTACGTGACCTGGTGTCACATACGCTTTGAGCATATGGAGTCACAAACAGGCCAATCCAAGTGATAGTCACTGGATTGAAGTTAAGAACATACTTAGTATCTTAGAGAACTAAGGATACTGTCTTAGCCTATGGAGAATGAGAACTTGAAGTGACTGGGATCACTACTGCAAGTTTCCTAAACCGATTAAACAACTACAAGTCGTAACAACGGTACTATACAGTTTGAATAACGGTACAGTGAGCTGGAAATCTTCCAAGCAAGATACTGTTACCGAATAAACAAAAAATACGGGTTATTGCTGCAGCTGAGGCAGCAATAGAAGCCATTTGGGTCGCTAATAAATCTAATTAGATTAGATATAGTTCTGTTAGCAGCTGAGCTAGGCTACAACACAGGCTAAAGAATTAATGGTCTCATCAACGATCCAGATACATACTTCGATATTCATCTGATTCGTTCGGATCATACATCGTGACGATGTAATGATCGAATAAATCGCATCAGATGATAATCATGCAAATCCGCTGACGAAAGAATTTTCTCAGCAGTTTGAGCCAACCGTACATAGTTCTTGTGGTAGACACTCGAGTGACTGGCTATAGGTCAAGTGGGAGATTGTTGGAAAATTATGACCTATGGCGTCACTATTTGTACCGATCATGGTGTTGTTGTACAAATTAACTATGTGACAAAAGAGATTGCTCTCTTATCATTTGTGATTAGATCACCAAGATGTATAAATGATAGGAGGTCCCTATGATTTGTTCCTGGATTGAGAATGATATGAGACAGTATCAGTCCACGAAGGATAAAACATTAAATATCCCTAGTCAGAGTATTATCGAGATTGGACATCGATAAATGCGTAAAAGATTAGTATTACACTTGTGCGCGTTGTGAGGGCACAACGACATAGTTCTCATATATTTGGGTATAGGATACTCATGCAAGTGTAATAGAAGGTTGTGTTTTACCGATGGTACGGGAAACAGCTTCGCTCTGGATAGACCCCCTTGGAATTCCATTGGTAGTATGACTATGTGCCTATGGAAGTCCGAAATCAGGGTAGGTGTATTTGGTCTTAACCTGAGACTTGCACCACTAATACTTGCGACAATCAATATACTTTGGTTTTGGTCTTCCAGGGCTTTAACCGGAATCTGTGTACGCCTCTTCTGGGTATATCGAGAATCGTAGTGTGTTGGGTGTGATGTCAAGACGGAAGTATCACTCCAGTCATATGGAGATGATGGTCACGTAGGATACGGAACTGGTTCTCTTATATGCTGCAGCTATCGGGATATTATGACTAGGTCATGTATATCCGATTATAGAGACTAGTTACCAGGCATCCGACATGTGCTTCGTACAGGGCAGACACAATTCCAGCCCCAGGCCTAGCACGTGATCATCCGATACTGGATCGACATAAGCAATACCACGTATACTACGCCTGATATAGATCGCTTATTCCAGTAAGCATATTTCTGGAGAATTGGGTAGGCATGGCGCTTTGCTAGAAGCCAACCTTGTCTTGTAAATCGGTAAAAACGTAGTACTAGGTACTTACTATTCGGATAGTCCGACGACCGAATTTACTGCCAATATATCCGGGGATCTCATGGGTCGCTTCCCGAAGATTCACCGATGACGTATGACTCGCACTTTTATTAATAAGAAGAGAGAGAAAATTAATTTGGGATTAATTGATGAGATATTTTATCTGGGATAAAATATCAATTAAAGAGAGATAACGATTAATTTGGAATTAATCGATTAATTAATATATTCGATATATTAAAAGAAATTGGATTTCGACACGGAATTAAAATTAGAATTTAATTCGGGCGAACGAGTTAATTTAGAATTAATTCGTTAGCGACGTGAATAGTGATTTCGCTAGACATAATCATTTAATTGCGTCGCAACAGAAAATTTGTTAATTTGAAATTAGCGAACCCGAGTCTGGGATTGTTTGCGAGCGCATTTGCATTTCGAATTCGAGTGCGGCACGCAAGTCAAATCAAGTGTCAAATCATTAGTCGCATCAAGCATCAAATCATTTGTCACTTTGAGTGATGTGACAACTTGTCACTTGATTTGATTAATTGATGGATTGATGGTGGTAGTTGGCAAGCTTTTAATGCTTGTACTTGTTGACTTTTGAAATGAATTGGTGTATATGATTTTTGGAAAATCATTTACCCTTTTTTAAGTAACAAAAACACATCTCTCTCTCTTTAACTCATCTCTCTCTCTCGGCCTTAGAGGTAAAAAATTTTATGTTTTCTGGTTTGCAAAAACCGTGAGCAAGGGAAGCCAAGTGGGGAAATTTGTGGCAAATTTCTTGAGTGCTAGCACACTACGAAGTCATACGAAGGTGATAGGGAAGTCCACCCATGAGCTTGGAATCATTTGAAGAAGCTTGGAGCTTGATGAAGATGATTGAAGCCGAAAATGGAGGAGCCACCGCAGCTCACTGCCGAGAGGAACAGAAGGAAAAAATCATATTTTTGTTCGTTGCCTCGTCGCTCAACCGATCGATGTCAGTATTCCGCAACTCCGTGATGTATTCGCATGTTTATTTTCATCGCTTGATTCGATCTTGGGTTGCTTAGAAAATTCCCACATATTTTACAATACTCAGTAAGTGGATAATATAAAACATACTCAATGAGTGGATAATATATAACCTGGAACATAGTCCAGCACAAAAACTATAACATCACAAGTGCACATATATAAACGACAGGTGATAGATCCTCACACCACCCGGAGCCTCAAACTATATCTTAACTTACTCGATTATTCATTTACTATGTTATCATATCTAGTATTTATTAAACTTATTTTCATAATCTAATTCATCATATTTACGGATATTAAATAAACAATTATACTTTATGTCTATACCTATATGGACAGTTACTATTGACTCACTCCATTATACATGCATTCTATCTGAATGCAAATGACAAACTCTACATGACGGACCCACAGTCTAGTGACTGCAGTATACTTAATTTCCTCGATCCCATGCTCCTGATCAGCTATAGCTCACCACAGAGAGCTATATATAAAACACTATAAGAAATTACAGTTTTAGCGACGAAATATTCTGTTTCAAAATTTAACAACGAAATTGAGACGGAATTGAAACAGATAATGAAATTAGGGAGGGAATTTAGCGACAAAAAAAGTTCCGCCACGAAATTAGAGATGGAAACAAACTTTTGTTGCTATGTAGAAACAAATTATTATTCCGTCGCTAATTTCATCTAGAAACGGAATTTATCCGTTGCTATTCCGTCGCTAATTAGAAACGGAATTAATATTCCGTCGCTAAATAGAAACAAAATCTTTATTCCGTCGTTAATTTTAAATTTTCATTTTTATTTTAATTTAATTTCTAATTTCCAAAACTATTGGTAATTAGAAACAAAATTTTTCCGTCGCTAAATAGAAACAAAATCTTTATTCCGTCGCTACTTTTAAATTTTCATTTTAATTTTAATTGGCAATTAGAAACAAAATTTTTCCCTCGCTAATTAGAAACGGAAGTAAAATTCCATCGCTAATTAGAAACGGAATTAAAAATCCGTCGCTAAATAGACACGGAATCTTCATTCCGTCGCTACTTTTAAATTTTAATTTTAATTTTAATTTTAATTGATAATTAGAAATGGAATTTTTCCCTACTAAATTTTTATTAGTAGCTCTGTACTGTCCGTTACATGATTATTCTTCGATCAGTTTTATTAAATTGTAAAATTGATATTGTAGTTGGTCCATAAAGGCTTAAAAAATTATGATGGCGAGACTTGCATTGTTAATTCTTTTATGTAATTTTTCATTTAAAAAAAAAAAAAACCTATTATACTTTGCAAAACAATATTTGTTTTATTGTATTTTTATTTAGCTGACAGCTATTTTTTTAAAAAAAAAAAAAAAAAAAAATCCCTCTAAAACTGATTCGCTAATTAGAAACGGAAGTAAAATTCCGTAGCTACTTTTAAATTTTAAATCCCCCCAAAAATTTAATCCTTTCGGTACCACTTTTTTTTTTTAAAAAAATAGAGACGGATTTTCCGTCGCTAATTAGAAACGGAATGAAAATTTCGTCGCTAATTAGAAACGGAATTAAAATTTCGTAGCTAATTAGAAACAGAATTAAAATTCTGTAGCTAATTTTAAAATTTTCAATCCCCCCAAAAATTTAATCCTTTCGGTGCCATTTTTTTTTAAATAGAGACGGATTTTCCGTCGTTAATTAGAAACAGAATTAAAATTATGTCGCTAATTAAAATTCCGTTGCTAATTAGAAACGGAATTAAAATCCCGTAGCTAATTTTTAAAATTTTCAATTCCTCTAATACCTTGAAAAATTTCCCGCCTTACGAAAATTTCAAATGTCTATAAAATTTACAAATTTTTCCGCTTCTCTTATTTTTTCCTCTATATATACACCACAATCTTTTTAACTCTTAACTCCAATACATCATCCAAAATTTTCCTACTCAATTCCATATACCATCAAATTTTTTCATACCTCAACTCTCATTATCAATCTCTCATTTTTCTTATCTCCACTTTTAAAATTTCCAAAGAAACAAACACTAATATATATATATATATATATTTGGTTTAAAGTGACGTAAATGGATGGTGGTGTGTGGAAGCTTGCGGTAGACATTACGGTGCCTTGTGGAATTGAAGAGTTATATATAATATTAAAAAGTCAATTTTTTAAAATTTTATACCATTCAAAAATTTTAAAATTTTCCTGTATCTAAAATTTAAATATATACTCTCTCTACAATTTATAAATTTCTCACATCTATATAATTATAAAATTTCACACCTCTCTAAAATTTTAAAATTTTTTCTTTTCTAAAATTTTAAAAGTTTCATGCATCTTTAAATTTTAAAATTTTCCGCTTCTCTAAAATTTTCGTTTTTTTTTAAAATATATAGCTATGGAATAGCTACGGTAATTCTGTCTCTAATTAGCAACAGAATCTTTATTCCGTCGCTAAATATTGACAAAAAATTCTGTTTCTATTTAGAGACGGAAATACTTCCGTCGCTAAATAGAAACGAAATTTCCGTCGCTATTTAGCGATGGAAATTATTCCGTCTCTAAATAGAAATAGAATTTTCCGTTACTATTTAGCGATGAAATAAAGATTATGTTGCTAATTAGAGACGAAATTTTAATTTCTATATAGAGACGGAATAAAATTCCGTCGATAATTTTAGCGACGGATGAAATATTTCCGTCGCTATTTTTTTGTGACCAACAAAATAGAGACGAAATTTTTCCGTCACTATTCTGTCGTTAGTGGTCAGTTAGCTACGGATTTTTCCGTCACTATTTGACAGTTTTCTTGTAGTGAAATATGTGGAGTGGGGGGAACTGAGTCTATGAAGACCCAATGAGTAGATATTATAAAAACAACGTAAAACGATATAAATCGAATAAATAACAAAAATCATAAACCAAGTTCAAAACTTTTATTTTCTGAAATATCATGTCAAAAACTATACAAGCATCCATTGCCCGAGTCGCGTGCAAATATCAGATAATGTACAAATCAGGACCTTCAACATCCCATTAAAGTTCTTCCACTTCTTAATTAAAATTTAGGCACTACTACAATAATAAGAATAGCCAACACTTTAAAATAAATCGGTTTACCAATAAACCGATTTGGTAAGTAAAAGATATCGGTTTTATTTTAAACCGTTTTCTTTTACAATAGAATTTAAATCACTTTTAAATACAATTAGTTTTAACATCGGTTTTAGTTTATAAACGATATCTTTATCTAGTAGGAGAGAAATCACATATTAATAACCGTTGTCTTTACCTAATATGAAAGAAATCCCATAATTAAAAAAAATTGTCTTTAAATCTAATAGGAAAAAGATCACATATTAATAAATAAAATAATTTGACCATGTGAAATAGATCACATACAAATGAACAATATATATATTAAATATAAATAAATCAAATTATCTTATTTATACTATAAAATCGATGAAATTTGAATTATTTATAAAATTAATACTTAAAATAATATTTTATTCTTTTATAATATGAAATTCGCATAGTGTTAGTTTAAATAAATACATCCCATTAAAGTTCTTCCACTTCTTAATTAAAAGATATGGGATTGCATACATGTTGTTGGGGTTGGTGCTCAGAGCGCCAATCCGGACCGTATTTATGTATGATTCATGAATACGAACATCCCCTATTCCATAATACTACTTACTTATTGGTTGCACCTCTTGTTTTTATATACGTATTCGATCTGATTACGATTAGATTGAAACTAAATGTGATTTAGTGATATGCATATATCAGACAAAAGACCCGATAATATATAATGCAATACGCAGTTACAAAGATAGTTTGTAATTGACATTGGGAAGTGTTATTGCTATGTATATATATATAGATATGTATATATATATATATATTATCAAATAAAGTTCCTGGTCAAGATTCACTAACATGGGTCGGTTAGTCAAATCTGTTGAGACCAGTACATGTCGTATATCGAGACTTGGTCCGATGGTTTATCCCAATGAACCATGAGTCTGGTGAGACTCGTATAGACGTGTAGGTGTTTATAGTGTATAAACACTGAACGGCTCACCGAAGATTCTTAATGGATGGTACGCCAACGTCAATAAGAATCTTCTTGGGTTGAGTAGCATAGTGGTCCTTCGACTTGAGATACCACTGTGGATGTATGAGACATCCTCCACACTTAGATGGCAGTCACGTCACCGATCTATTTAGATCAGACCTCCGCCTGTTCGTTGGGTGTGGACAGATCCTCAGGATATCCTGTGTGTGTCAAGATAGGATCCGTCAGTTCTGTGTACAGAGCATAGGTAGTCCATATACTATTAGCAGTCTGTTAAATCTGTGGCCACAGTATACTTCGGAAGTAAGTTCCGAATGTTATTTAGAGATTGCTAATAGATACGTCGACGGGATAATACCTATAGAGATTTGACGTTTACATCTATATCTCTGGGATTATCCGGATACCTGTGACGGAGGGATTATACGTATGCAATGACCTCGACCTGTATGATTCAGCGAGATTATCCGTGATCGTCATAATTTATGGGTGGATAAATTATGGACACGAAATTGTTTTTCGTGACGGATATCCCTGAATCTAGAGAGTCTCAATAATGAAATATACTCGTAGAGCACTAGGGCAACTTTTATGAATAATGATGATTATTTATAAATCATTTACACGTTAAACGAAAAATACATGCGAACGGGCCGAACCGTCATTTCCTAATTAATGTGTATTTGTATTTAATATATGATATTATTAAATACACATTAATTGATTGTCAAATGAAGGTATTTGACATATATCATTAATATATGTATTTGAGATATTTAAAGTAAATATAATACATATATTTGAGATATTTGTATTTAATTAATTATTTAATTATTTAATTGTTAAATAATTAATATAATTAAAATATAAATATCTTACCAAATGATAAAGTTAGGAAATGATTATAAGTGTAAAAGTTTAACTTTACATTAAATGAAAAAGGTAGTCAAATTGGATTTGACTTCTTTGATATTTGTTTTAAATAGTTTAAAATTAAAATATCAATTTCCTTTTCTTTTTCCTTAATTTCGGCCATCACCCTTTTTAAATATAATTGTTATATTTTCAAGTTGCTTTTGTTGACTTATGAATTTTCATTAAAGGTGTAATGATAAAATTTGCAAGTTGATTAAAGTAACTTTAAATGAAACAAAATAATATCTCTAGATATTTTATATACCTACAATTTCGGCCAAGGGCTATTTTTGTGAGTATATATTGTTTTGTTTCATCTTTTAGGGTTTAAGAAGTTCATTTGATACAAAATAAACATAATAGAGTTGAGAGAAAAAGGCTTGGAGGCTAAAGAAGAAAGCTTGGAAAAATCATGCTTTTGTAAGTTTTTCTTTAAAGCTTTCAACATAGAAAATGTTTCTAACATCTTTAGCTTCATCTTGTGTTGCTTTGATGTGGTCTCTCTACTTATAGTTTGTGTTTTAATTGTTGTGAACTTGAATGAAAGAAGTGTGTATGTAAGTAGCCTTGAAATGGTTTCAAAGGCTTACTTTTGATTTTTGGAAAATCAAAGTTGCTAATCTAGAGTTGTTGATCCACTCTTAAATGACCTAGATTTGATCTATAGTTATTTCATTGTGTTGAGACTTTAATTGGATGAAAGAATGATGATTAAAATGATTGATTTAACCAATTTGGTCAAATTTGTCCAATTTGAAGAAATTGAAAAATTAGGGTTTAAGACCTTGTCCAAATTTGGGACTTTTCATATATGTTGTGCATTTGGATGTGTATATGATGCATATAAAGTTTCATGTTCATTGGATTACATCTTGATGTGTTTTGATGCATGAAATGACAAAGTGCACAAATGGCACCCTTAATGGTGCATTCGGCCAAAGTGAGAAAATTTGGGGATTTGGTTGCTTTTGTGTTTTGATGTTTTGAACATGCTAAGTTCATCTTAGAAATGATTTAGAATCATTCAAAATTGATTAGATCAATTTCGGACTAAAATGGACAAAATACCAATAAGGGTAATTTGGTAAATTCACTTGAATATGATTCATTTGAATTTTGTTTTCATAATTTGATTATTGGAACATTAAATAAATATGTTTATTTAATTAATCCGAGAAAAAGTTTTGAAATCGGAAGATTCGATCTTCCGCCGCTTCCGCTGCGTTACCGGTATTCCCCCTAAAAACCCCTACAAAATGGTATCAGAGCGAGTCTGATTCTAAGCCTCCATAAATGATTAGCTTGTTTTATTCAATGTTTAATCATGTTTTCTTGACTTTATACATGCATGTTATAATCTAATTTGATTAGATTTAGGGGGTATGACACTTAATGGAATATCCCCGCTAAATAAGGTTTTAAAGTAACTAGTATTTGGAATACTTGTTTCTTGGTCCGTCTTGTCAATACGGTTTATAAAATCTTTTCCGTTGACTACATCCGAGACCGTGCCTCTGCTGTGAGGATGTAGCTGATAGAAATTTATTTATGCCGAATGTATATTAGATACTAGATAAATTCAAGCGAAAGCGGAATCCTGAACGTGCCCTAGCTGTCAGGGTTACGCAAGTAACTTGAGTTTATCATTGACAAGTTTAACCTTGGTACGTCTCCTTGTGGGCCTGCCTTCGCAGCGACAACGAGAAACGGCCAGGTCCAGAACCTCGGAGTCACTAGTGAGTGATTGACAATGAGTTGTCTACCTGTGAATATACGTAGGCGAGACCGTGCCTCTGCTGTGAGTCGAAATATATTCATGGGGTCCTCTTCCCATTATGGAATTCGATTTAATTATTGAATTCTCGTCTTTCCGTTGGGGATTACGGTATTACGTAAAAATGGTGGGAGGCACTGCTAAGTTTAAAATATTCCATAACTTAGGCAGTGTATGTTATTATGGAAATTGCTGCTTGTTTGTTTCCTTATTCTATAGTAGATAGAATTAAACTTTTATTTACTGCACACATATTATCGTATGTTATCTGACTAGACTATTGGTTGCAGTTATTCTAGAATAGGTTCTAGATACTAATAGACTAGGATATTATTAGATTAGTCTAAACCATCGGGAACTGTTGTTCCGTTTTTCTTGAAAAATAAGATGGTTAATGACTTAGTTTCTAAGTCATGACAGATAATCTAGATAGATATCCCTTTTAGGATGTAATACTTTAGAGACAATAGTTTCTTATGCAGTAAGAATTGACTTGAATTAGTTCATGTCTCGAGATTCTTGACTGGCATTAAGAAAGCCCTATTAGGTATTTGTTTATCTAGTAATGACGTTTCTAAGCTTTAATTACCTTTAGAGGTAATGTGTATGACACAATTTGCTAATCAGTTATTTACAATTGTTGTGAATAGTTGAATGCAAATAGTAAAGCTAAAGAAAGGAGATGCGTATATTTGTGTATGGAAAATATCGATTTTCACAATACTACAACTATAGGTATTGGATACCAGATCTCCCGTCTAGTTATTTGAAATATTGGTTAACGATTGTTTTGATATTTGATATCGGAACTTGCGACTATTGGATAGTCACTTGTTCTTTATAAACAATTGTTACATATTTTATATAACTAGTAGTGTCATTGACGTAGAGATAAACATAAGGAGAAATTATTCGGTAAAGTAAATAATTTAGAACGGTGCTTTATGAGTTTAATCACTTAAGCATTGGATGCTTATTCCGTATGGTAAAGGATGGTTTGATACTAGATTACACCACACATTCTTATCCATTTAATGAATATTGTATTCAGGAAAGTGATTAAGATCTCGTTTAACCAATGATTGTCATTGGACCACCAGATTTATTTAACTGATACATTAGATGTATGTAGTTTAATGAATAATAATTGCTTAAAGTAGTTTTCTATACTTCATAACTTAGTTGATGAATTGTCATAACTTAGTTATGTGTTTCTGAAGGAACACATATTGAAAGTCTTGAAAGTATCAAGTACTTTCAATCCGTTCTGATGAAACGTAGATTGAACATTTTTGACTTGTTCAAATATATTCAATCTAAAGGTTTTAGAGAATTCTATCCTCAAAATTCATAACATGTCTTTGAACTGTTCAAAGATCTTTGATACGATCAAACGTATGAATTTAAAGCAATTAGTTCTAAGGTTATTTAGTGAATATGATTCATGTTCAATATTGTTCTTCCACGATTCCGTCTTGATGGAATTGAGTAGTGGGAGCAATCGAATCTTATATGATTTGATTTGTCTGATATTGAAAGTTACCGAATTAGTTTTCAATACTCTTGGGGTTATACTCCAGTAACACTAATTCATCTCTTTAATTAATGTTCCATTAATTTCTGCGATTACATATATGATATGTATAGGTAGAAAATCCAAATCTTGAAATGTTTGAGATTTGAATCTTTCTTTTATATAATAGTTATATAATGGAAATTACTTACACCTCGGAGGTATAAGTAAAATTTTATCATTTATTCTGTTTAATAGAATATTGTATTCTATTTGATAGAATATCTTTTCTATGATTCTAAGTAATAAAATCGTTTTATTACTTGGTGTGTAACATAGATGTTAACTATTGTAGAAAAGACTTGACTTACTGAAGTCAAATGTGAGAATGATAAATTATTAATGGAACTACGTAATTAATAAGATGAAACAACCCTTATACATCTTCTATATAAGTCTAATAGGATAACAAAATCATTCACGAGTATTTGATACTTAATGGTTCTGTTGTTTTCTTACCGAAGAAAATTATCCTATAACTTATAGTAGAAGCGATATTTGATATCCATTCTGGAAGTTCACCATTGAACCATAGATCTAAGATTGTTCATAGCTTACTACGATCAAGTTTTGAACTTGATTACGCTTTCATTATGAATTAGTTCATGATATGTGCTAATTGTTTGCGCAGCGAAAGCAATGTGAGCTTGTTAAAGGTTTTACCTTTACAGTATGACAGTGAGAAATGTTTTACTCAGCAATCTATTGTAGATTCTGAGAAAACTTATCTCTAGTCACACTAATTGAACAATTGAAGATATATTGGTTAATGTTGATATTAAACTGTACATTTTAGCTAAAGAATGCAAAGTGGCATTTTTGGATGACTTATTCAGATAAGAGATCAATTGTGATTTCTTTGTTTGAAGAGTTCATTCTGGAATGGCCCTAGAGTTTGTGTTCTGTTGAGATCGCAGTTTAGTATGCTAGCTTATAGAGCCTATTGTAGACTCAGATAAGTCTTCCGGAAATATGTGTTCTCTGTTTTTGATATCGTCAGATTGTCTGATCTTGTCAAAGTATAGAGAATACATATGTGATTAGAAGGGTTAGTGGGAGCGTACAAATTACTTTCTAGTGTTATGAATCCTAACGACATTGTCATTATTATGGTAATAATGAGATGTTTGTGAGGTAAAAGATTTACCTAAGTCTTCTTTACTCCGTGAAAACAGTGGGAGTAGTCTCTGTTATATTTGATATAAAGTTTTATATACGATATAAAACTAAGAGACTTGTGAGATACTCCTATTATTCGTACATTAGATATGATTTAATAAAGGACATAACTAGGCTATCTGTATGATAGTTAGTATAACTGTTTGACAGTTATTGTGTGTCTTATATAAAGTATTGATCTTTCGTAAAGGATGATTCCTTTTTCGAAAGAGATATTGATTAGAATGTCTAATTAATATTATGTATCATTTGATGATGACATAATAAATACTTTATTATGTGCGATTAAAGACATCGATTTAATCGTAATTGTTACGAGTTATTTTGATATCATGTGGACCATATGATGGATCTTGAAATAAGTTCTTTGTGATATTTGAGATATTAAGAACGAGTTTCTAATTCATGGAGAATACAGTCTGCAACCATTAGGGTCATATTAGTTTTGAGACTAATTATGACGTTAGACAGTCTACGTCATAAAGAGTCATAAAAGATGCAGTGGGAGTGTCACGAAGGATTCTACTAACTGAGTAGAATTGAATGCAACTTATGAAGTATTGACTTTTGAAGTTGCATAATGACCTTACAATTATAAGTTTTGAATTGTCATTGTGCTTGCGGTTGTCCGCATAGTATTTTGGATTTGATCCCTAAATGCTTGGACAACTCAGTAGCTGTAGCACAATACTTGTGTAGCATCACAGTCATATTAATGTATAATTTAGATTCTACTAAATATGATTGATGCTGACTATTGGAAACGATGGAGTTTGTTTGACAAACTCAATATGTCATAGCGGACTTGTTTCTTACCTCTTAAGTACTGGTGAGCTTTTGAGGGCCATGTGCATATGATACACATTGAGACGTGTATATGATACCGTGGATTGGCACTAGAGCAAGTGGGAGAAATTGTTGGGGTTGGTGCTCAGAGCGCCAATCCGGGCCGTATTTATGTATGATTCATGAATACGAACATCCCCTTATTCCATAATACTACTTACTTATTGGTTGCACCTCTTGTTTTTATATACGTATTCGATCTGATTACGATTAGATTGAAACTAAATGTGATTTAGTGATATGCATATATCAGACAAAGACCCGATAATATATAATGCAATACGCAGTTACAAAGATAGTTTGTAATTGACATTGGGAAGTGTTATTGCTATGTATATATATAGATATGTATATATATATATATTATCAAATAAAGTTCCTGGTCAAGATTCACTAACATGGGTCGGTTAGTCAAATCTGTTGAGACCAGTACATGTCGTATATCGAGACTTGGTCCGATGGTTTATCCCAATGAACCATGAGTCTGGTGAGACTCGTATAGACGTGTAGGTGTTTATAGTGTATAAACACTGAACGGCTCACCGAAGATTCTTAATGGATGGTACGCCAACGTCAATAAGAATCTTCTTGGGTTGAGTAGCATAGTGGTCCTTCGACTTGAGATACCACTGTGGATGTATGAGACATCCTCCACACTTAGATGGCAGTCACGTCACCGATCTATTTAGATCAGACCTCCGCCTGTTCGTTGGGTGTGGACAGATCCTCAGGATATCCTGTGTGTGTCAAGATAGGATCCGTCAGTTCTGTGTACAGAGCATAGGTAGTCCATATACTATTAGCAGTCTGTTAAATCTGTGGCCACAGTATACTTCGGAAGTAAGTTCCGAATGTTATTTAGAGATTGCTAATAGATACGTCGACGGGATAATACCTATAGAGATTTGACGTTTACATCTATATCTCTGGGATTATCCGGATACCTGTGACGGAGGGATTATACGTATGCAATGACCTCGACCTGTATGATTCAGCGAGATTATCCGTGATCGTCATAATTTATGGGTGGATAAATTATGGACACGAAATTGTTTTTCGTGACGGATATCCCTGAATCTAGAGAGTCTCAATAATGAAATATACTCGTAGAGCACTAGGGCAACTTTTATGAATAATGATGATTATTTATAAATCATTTACACGTTAAACGAAAAATACATGCGAACGGGCCGAACCGTCATTTCCTAATTAATGTGTATTTGTATTTAATATATGATATTATTAAATACACATTAATTGATTGTCAAATGAAGGTATTTGACATATATCATTAATATATGTATTTGAGATATTTAAAGTAAATATAATACATATATTTGAGATATTTGTATTTAATTAATTATTTAATTATTTAATTGTTAAATAATTAATATAATTAAAATATAAATATCTTACCAAATGATAAAGTTAGGAAATGATTATAAGTGTAAAAGTTTAACTTTACATTAAATGAAAAAGGTAGTCAAATTGGATTTGACTTCTTTGATATTTGTTTTAAATAGTTTAAAATTAAAATATCAATTTCCTTTTCTTTTTCCTTAATTTCGGCCATCACCCTTTTTAAATATAATTGTTATATTTTCAAGTTGCTTTTGTTGACTTATGAATTTTCATTAAAGGTGTAATGATAAAATTTGCAAGTTGATTAAAGTAACTTTAAATGAAACAAAATAATATCTAGATATTTTATATACCTACAATTTCGGCCAAGGGCTATTTTTGTGAGTATATATTGTTTTGTTTCATCTTTTAGGGTTTAAGAAGTTCATTTGATACAAAATAAACATAATAGAGTTGAGAGAAAAAGGCTTGGAGGCTAAAGAAGAAAGCTTGGAAAAATCATGCTTTTGTAAGTTTTTCTTTAAAGCTTTCAACATAGAAAATGTTTCTAACATCTTTAGCTTCATCTTGTGTTGCTTTGATGTGGTCTCTCTACTTATAGTTTGTGTTTTAATTGTTGTGAACTTGAATGAAAGAAGTGTGTATGTAAGTAGCCTTGAAATGGTTTCAAAGGCTTACTTTTGATTTTTGGAAAATCAAAGTTGCTAATCTAGAGTTGTTGATCCACTCTTAAATGACCTAGATTTGATCTATAGTTATTTCATTGTGTTGAGACTTTATTGGATGAAAGAATGATGATTAAAATGATTGATTTAACCAATTTGGTCAAATTTGTCCAATTTGAAGAAATTGAAAAATTAGGGTTTAAGACCTTGTCCAAATTTGGGGCTTTTCATATATGTTGTGCATTTGGATGTGTATATGATGCATATAAAGTTTCATGTTCATTGGATTACATCTTGATGTGTTTTGATGCATGAAATGACAAAGTGCACAAATGGCACCCTTAATGGTGCATTCGGCCAAAGTGAGAAAATTTGGGGATTTGGTTGCTTTTGGTGTTTTGATGTTTTGAACATGCTAAGTTCATCTTAGAAATGATTTAGAATCATTCAAAATTGATTAGATCAATTTCGGACTAAAATGGACAAAATACCATATAAGGGTAATTTGGTAAATTCACTTGAATATGATTCATTTGAATTTTGTTTTCATAATTTGATTATTGGAACATTAAATAAATATGTTTATTTAATTAATCCGAGAAAAAGTTTTTGAAATCGGAAGATTCGATCTTCCGCCGCTTCCGCTGCGTTACCGGGTATTCCCCCTAAAAACCCCTACACATGTAAGTATTTTTAATAAATGAAAATATTAATTACTAGTTCCAGAAGTACTAAAGAAAAATTAATTATTTATGAGTTGGTTGCCTTAAGCCTTTATATATATTGTAGGGGTTTTATTGCGGATATCCGGTAACGCAGCGGAAACAGTGGAAAATCAAAATTTCCGATTTCAAAATTTTTTCTCGGATTAATTAAATAAACATATTTATTTAATTACCCAATAATTAAATTATGAAATAAAATTCAATAAATCAAATTTATGTGAATTTACCGAATTGCCCTTATACTTTGTACTTTGTTCATTTTAGTCCGAAATTGTTCGAAACAATTTTGAATGATTCTAAATCATTACTAATATGAATTTAACATGTCTTACATATTGAAATACAAATTGCAACAAAAATTTCACAAATTTTGGCCTAAAGCCGAGAGCTCCAAAAGGGGGGGTATTGTGCATTTTGCACTTCCATGGTTCAAAACACATCAAGGCAAAATCCAATCAACCCAATATTTTACATGTATCATATAAAAATCCAAATACACCATATAAATGAGAACAATTATAGGTCATTTAAGAGTGAGTCAATAACTCTAGAATGGCAACAAGGTTCTAAAACCATGAAAAGAATGCTTATTACTACACTAGTTACATTCTTCCAACTTCATACATGCTTAACCCCTTCATCAAACTTTCATCCATCAAAAACACAAAGAATAATGAATAGAAAAACTTAATAACATCACCAAGTGAAGCCCAAAACAAGAGGAACAAATTACTCTCTAATGGAAGGTTGGAAAAACTTAATAAATTCCAAGCTTTTCTTTGATTTTCTTTTTCTTTTCTCTCTACCTTCTTTGCTTTCTTTTAATGGAGTTGGATAAAGTGTATTAGGTTATCTAAACCCTAAATGAAAAAATCAATATATACTTGTTACAAAAGTTCCTTGGCCGAATTTGGCCTAAACAAAAACAAGATATATTAATTTCATTTCATTTGAATTTCATTTAGACAAGTTGATAAAATGATCATTACATTTTAATGATAATTTCAACTTAGTCAACAAAGGCAACTTAGTCATTAAAACAAATATCCAAACCTTAAGATATTTATATTTTAATTAATTTAATCATTTAACAATTAAATAATTAATTAATTAATTAAATACAAATATATTAAATATATGTATAATATTTACATTAAATATCAAATACATATATTCATTTATGATATTAGTCAAATATCTCAATTTGACAATTAATTAATGTGTATTTGAATTAATCAAGTGTTAAATGCAAATACACAAAAATTAAGGAAATAACTATCGGGTCCCTAGACATGTATTTTGCGTTTAACATTTAAACGACTTAATAAATAATCAGTATTATTTATAATTGTTGCCCTAGTGCTCTACGAGTATATTTCATTATTGAGACTCTCTAGATTCAGGCATATCCATCACGAAATCCAATTTCGTGTCCATAATTTATTTACCCGTAAATTATGACGATCACGGATAAACTCGCTGAATCATACAGGTCGAGGTCATGGAAAATGTATAATTCCTCTGTCACAGGTATCCGGATAAATCCCAGAGATATAGATGTAAACGTCAAATCTCTATAGGGATTATCCAGTCGACTATTCTATTAGCAATCTCAAAAATAACATTTAGAACTAACTTCTAAATTGTACCACGGGCCCATGGATTTTATTTGATTTCTAATCATATGGACTACCTATGCTCTGATACACAGAACTGACGGATCCTATCTTGAAACACACAGGACACCCTGAGGATCTATCTACACCCAACGAACAGGCGGAGGTTTGATCTTAATAGATCGGTGACGTGACTGCCATCTAAGTGTAGAAGATGTCTCATGTGCCCACAGTGGCATCTCATGTCTAAGAATCACAAGTGCTACTCAACCCGATAAGATTCTTATTGACGTTGGTGTACCATCCATTAAGAATCTTCGGTGTGTCGTTCAGTGTTTATCTGCTATAAACACCTACACGTCTATACTAGTCTCCAAGACTTATGGTTCATTGAGAAACCATTGGAATCATATATTCCAGTATACGACATGTACCGGTCTCAACAGATTTACTATACTGACCAAGTAGTGTAAACCTTGACCAGGAACTATCTGAGAATGACAACGTCATGATACAATTGAATGTCAGTTGCGACGCTTTTGCAACTGCACCATGACTAGTCATTCTAAGGTCATTACGTCTTTACCATATTAAAAGATACATTATATTATAGAAACTGCATATATTATTCATAATAATAATGTTGTACAGAAGTATTCATAAAGAAATACAACCGGGAATTGGCGCTGTGAGCACCAATCCCAACATATATATATATTGTATGTTTAAATTTTATTAAATTTAATTTTTTTTTGTCAGATTGCTTTTGATGTTGATGGAACTTTCAAAAAGAAACTTTTACAATCAGCTGGAAGTAAATGGAAGGGCTTCAAATGTTATCTTAATAGAAAATTTATAAGAGCATCAAAAGATATCCCACATAAACTACAGGAACCTCTGGTGACATATAAGTTCCTTTCGAAGTTTGATTGGGAATCATTTGTGAAATCAAGAAGTTCAGAAGCATTTGTTGTATGTACTTATGTATAAAATAATTTTAAAAGTTAACTAATTAGATTTGATCTTAATTGCACTGCTATTTGATTATTATTTTGCAGGTATATAGTCAACTTCAAAAATAAAGGCAATCTCATAATCAATATCCAAGTCGACTCTCACGTTTGGGATATGCTAATTTAGAAGAAGAATTGGTGAGACTGTTTTTTTTTATTATTATTATTGTTGGGGTTGGAGCTCAGAGCGCCAATTCCCGGTTGTATTTCTTTTGAATACTTCTGTAAAACATTATTATTATGAATAATATATGCGGTTTCTATAATATAATGTATCTTTTTATATGGTAAAGATGTAATGACCTTAGAATGATTAGTCATGGTACTGTTGCAAAAGCGTCGCAACTGACATTGAGTAGTATCATGACGTTGTCATTCTCAGATAGTTCCTGGTCAAGGTTTACACTACTTGGTCAGTAAAGTAAACCCGTTGAGACCAGTACATGTCGTATACTGGAATATATGATTCCAATGGTTTCTCAATGAACCATTAGTCTTGGAGACTAGTATAGACGTGTAGGTGTTTATAGCGGATAAACACTGAACGACTCACCGAAGATTCTTAATGGATGGCACACCAACGTCAATAAGAATCTTCTCGGGTTGAGTAGCACTTGTGATTCTTAGACTTGAGATGCCATTGTGGGCACATGAGACATCTTATACACTTAGATGGCAGTCACGTCACCGATCTATTTAAGTCAGACCTCCGCTTGTTCGTTGGGTGTAGATAGATCCTAAGGGTGTCCTATGCGTATCAAGATAGGATCCGTCAGTTCTGTGTACCAGAGCATAGGTAGTCCATATGATTAGCAATCAGATAAAACCATGGGCCCGTGGTAAAGTTTAGAAGCTAGTTCTAAACATTCTTTTAGAGATTGCTAATAGAATAGTCGACTGGATAATCCCCATAGAGATTTGATGTTTACATCTATATCTCTGGGATTTATCCGGATACCTGTGACGGAGGAATTATACATTTGCCATGACCTCGACCTGTATGGTTCAACGAGATTATCCGTGATCGTCATAATTTACGGGTCGATAAATTATGGACACGAAATTTGATTTCGTGATGGATATATCTGAATCTAGAGAGTCTCAATAATGAAATATACTCGTAGAGCACTAGAGCAACAAATATAAATAATGTTGATTATTTATAAAGTCATTTAAAGGTTAAACGCAAAATACATGCTAAAGGGACCCGATAGTCATATGATTAATTATTGTGTATTTACATTTAATACTTGATTAATTTAAATACACATTAATTAATAGTCAAATTGAGATATTTGACTTATACCCTAATTGAATATATGTATTTGATATTTAATGTAAATGTAATACATATATTTAATATATTTATATTTAATTAATTATTTAATTATTAAATGATTAAATTAATTAAAATATAAATATCTTAACTTTGGATATTTGATTTAAAATGATTAAGTTGCCTTTGTTGACTTTATTAAATATCTTTAAAGGTGTTTTTAGATATTTAATCAACTTGACCCAATGAAATGTCAAATGAAATTGAAATTAATTTTGTTGTATATGTTTATTGATTTTCGGCCAAGGGCTTATTTTTCAATAAGTATATATTGTTTTCATTTCATTTACAATTGGTAACCTAATACACTTTGACATAAACTCCATTAAAAGAAACAAAGAAAGCTTGAGAGGAAGAAAGGCTAAAACAAAGAAAAGCTTGGATTTTAGTAAGTTTCTTCAACTTACTATTGGAAAGGAAAATGTTCCTTCGGATCTAGGCTACATCTTGTGATGTTCTTATGTTATTCTTTTCTTTATTCTTTGTGTTTTTTATGATGGAAGTTTTTTTGAAAGTGTTGTGCCTGTATGATGAAGGAAGCTTATGACTATTGTAGTTATAAGTATTCTTTTATGGTTTTGGAAACCTTGTTGCTAATCTAGAGTTGTTGACCCACTCTTAGATGACCTAGATTTGATCTTGAGTTATTTCATTGTGTTGAGACTTTGATTGGATGGAAGAATGATGATTAAAGTAATTGATTTAAACTATTTGGTCTAATTTGTTCATTTTGAAGAATTTGAAAAATTAGGGTTTAGGACCTCATCCAAATTTGGGACTTTTCATTTATATTGTGTATAAGGATGTTTATATGATGCATATAAAGTTTCATGTTGATTGGATTACATCTTGATGTGTTTTGAAGCATGAAATGACAAAGTGCACAATTTGGCACCCTTGTGGTGCTCTCGGCCAAGGAGTGGATTTTTGGGGATTTTGTTGCTTTTGGTGTTTTGAAAATGCTAAGTTCATCTTAGAAATGATTTAGAATCATTCAAAATTGATTTGATCAATTTCAGACTAAAATGGACAAAATACCAAGTGTAAAGGCAATTCGGTAAATTCACCTAAATATGATTTATTGAATTTTATTTCATAATTTGATTATTGGATAATTAAATAAATATTTTTATTTAATTAATCCGAGAAAAAGTTTTGAAATCGGAAAATTTGATTTTCCACCGCTTCCGCTGCGTTACCGGATTTAGCCCCTAAAACCCCATACAAAATGGTATCAGAGCGAGTCTGATTCTAGGCCCCCTAAAATGATTAGCTTTAATTAAATCAATGTTTAATCATGTTTTCTTGACTTTATACATGCTTATTATAATCTAATTTGGTTAGATTTAGGGTGTATGACACTTAGCGGAAAATCCCTGATTAATAAGGTTTTAATGTAATTATGTATTTGATGCATGTTATGTGGTCCATCTTGTCAATACGGATTATGAATACTTCTCTATGACTACATCTGAGACCGTGCCTCTGCTGTGAGGGTGTAGCCGATAGAGATTTATTTATACCGGATGTATATCAGATACTAGATAAATTCAAGTGAAAGCGGAATTCTGAATGTGCCCTAGCTGTCAGGATTACGTAAGTAACTTGAGTTTATCATTGACGAGTTTAAACTTGGTACGTCTCCTTGTGGGCCTACCTTGGCAACGACAACGAGAAACGACCAGGACCGGAAACCAAGGAGTCACTATTGAGTGATTGACAAATGAGTTGTCTACCTGATGAATATACGTAGGCGAGACCGTGCCACTGTTGTGAGCTGAAATATATTCACGGGATCCACTTTTCACTATTTGTATTTAATTTAATTATTAAATCTTTGTATTCTGTTTGGGGATTACAGTATTGCATGATTTAGTGGGAGGGGCATTTTTAGATTAAAAATCCATGATCTAGTTTATGCTTTTGATATTATATGAAACTGCTTAATTTCTGCTAACCGTTTTTCGTGATCTATATGATAGATTGGCGATGGCGGCACAATCCACAAATCAGTTTGCGCGTATGCTTGATGCAAACAAACTGAAAGGCGTTGAGAACTTCGCTGACTGGGAATTGGATTTGAGGATTGTCCTCGATTCCGAAAAGTTGGGATATGTTCTTGAGGGTCCGTTGCCCCTTGCTGTGGGTGCAGATGCTTCGGAGGAGGAACGCCAAGTTTTTGAAACTTGAAAGGATGATGATTTAAGGGTTAAATCATACATCTTTAGTTCACTGTCTCCGAAACTCAAGAAACAATACTATGGTATGCTAGATTCATATAGTATGATGACGCGATTGAGACAATCGTTTGAGAACCAAGAACAAGTGATTGTTCACAAAGTCGCAATGGAACTGTTCCATGCGCGTCTAGATGAAGGGCAAGATGTTAGCCCACATGTTCTTCAGATGATCGATTTGATCGATCAGTTAAGGCAACATAATCTCATCTTGAATGACATTCTCGGTAGGAGTGTCATTCTTGGTTCGCTTCACGCTTCATATTGCCAGTTCGTGATGTACTTCAATATGAATGGGACTGTCTGTACCTACCAGGAGCTACATAGGATGTTGTTCACGGCAGAAGATGACCTTAAGAAGGGAGTACCGACTCGCCCTCCTATAACTACTCCTCTTTCTGCTTCTTCCCAAGGATGGTCCAAGGGAAATAAGAAGAAAGGAAAGAAGAAGAAGGATTTTGGTCCTCAACAACAGGCGAAGATTGCTAAGCCCAAGAGGGCTTCTGAAGACAAATGCCACCACTGCGGCAAAGTCGGGCATTGGAAAAGGAACTGTCCTGATTACATCAGGTACATTTATTTTTCCTGTTATTGATTTATCTTTGGCTTGTAAAGCCATTACATCCAACTAGATTTTAGATTCTGCTTGTCCCATTCACATTTGCAATTCGTTGCAGGTGCTGAAGGAAAGTATGAGGCTGAAGCCCGAGGAGATGCAGTTGCGGTTCGGGAGTGGAGACTCTTTGGATGCAGTTGCAGTGGGAGTATGCGAGATCTCATTGCCGAATGTGACACTTTTGTTAAATGAATGCCATTTTGTACCTGGATTTGTAGCTAATATTATATCACTTTTTGTATTGGATACATAAGACTTTTGTATTAATATTAAGAATAGTTCTTTATATTTATATGATATAAATAATATTCAGATCCTTTGTTGTCCAAACTAGCATGGTCATTATACATTGCAAACTTCAAAAGATATATTAAATACTGGAGTTAATAAACGTAGTTTACCTGTAATTAATAATACTGAACTTTGGCATATGAGGCTTGGTCACATTGGCGTTAAACGCCTTACCCAATTGGTTAGGAATGGTTTGATACTAGATCTTACCATTGAATCCTATCCAACTTGTGAATCCTGTATTCAGGGTAAGATGACCAAAGCCCCATTTTCTGGTGTTGGACACCACGCCACTAACTTACTGGAACTCATACATTCTGATGTATGTGGTCCACTAAGTCAAACTACTCACAGTGGTTATTCGTACTTCATTACCTTTACCGATGATCTGTCACGGTATGGTTATGTCTATTTGATGCGACATAAATCGGAAACCTTTGAAAAGTTTAAAGAGTTCTGAAATGAAGTAGAAAAACAAATTGGTAAATATATTAAATGCCTTCGATCTGATCGAGACGGCGAATATATGAGTGGTGAGTTCATGGATTATATAAAGGAGAATGGGATTCTCGCTCAATATACTCCTCCAGGTACTCCACAGCACAATGGAGTGTCTGAGAGGAGAAATCAGACTTTATTGGATATGGTCCGATCAATGTTGAGTTTCACAGATTTTCCCTATTACTTATGGGGCTACTCTCTCTTAACATCCGCACATCTTTTGAACAAGATTCCTTCAAAAGCTGTTCCTATGACTCCGTATCAGATATGGTTCGGTAGGAGACCAAATCTTAATTATATTAAGGTTTGGGGTTGTCCTGTCTATGTCAGGGTGACTCAGCAAGATAAGCTTTCGCCTCGAGGGTAAAAGTTTAGGTTTTTCGGATATCCTTCGAATACGAGGGGATATCTATTCTATGATACCGAGCATCGAAATGTGTTCGTAGCTCGCTTCGCAAAATTTCTAGAAGTAGAATTTTTGTCAGAAGGTGGTAATCATAGACAGGTTGAGCTTGATGAAGTCCAACCTGAAAACAACGAACCAACGGAGGAACCTGAAGTTCAAGTAGATGAAGGACCTTCAACACACACACTCCGTAGGTCGGAAAGGGTATCTAGACCTCCTGAACGCTTGTATTTGATACAAGAAAAGAGTCTGGATGTTCTCTTAGTTGAAGAGACAGATCATTTCACCTATAGAGAATCGATGTTGGACATCGACTCCGTGAAATGGCAAAGTGCCATGAAATCCGAGATAGACTCAATGCATGAGAATCAAGTTTGGGACTTGGTTCCGCTTCCCGAATGAATTGTTCCTATCGGTTGTAAATGGGTTTACAAGAGGAAGCGCGGGCCTGACAGTAAGGTTGAGACTTACAAGGCCCGACTGGTAGCAAAAGGTTACACGCAGCGACCTGGCGTCGACTACGATGAAACTTTTTCGCCGGTAGTAATGCTTAAGTCTATTCGGATTTTGCTTTCTATAGCTGCGTATCATGACTACGAGATTTGGCAAATGGATGTCAAAACGGCTTTTCTTAATGGATTTCTTGATAAAGAAATCTATATGGAACAGGTTTTGCGTCCAGCGAAAACTCGGGCATGGTATGTAAGCTTAAGAAGTCCATTTATGGACTTAAACAAGCTTCACGAAGTTGGAATCTTCGATTCGACGAGATTATTAGATCGTCTGGTTTTCTCAATAATTCGGAAGAATCCTGTGTGTATCAGAAGGCCAGTGGGAGCATGGTCGTATTTTTAGTCCTATATGTTGATGACATCCTAATCATTGGGAATGATTTAGGTATGTTACAAAGCGTCAAAACATATCTCTGTAAGAATTTCTCCATGAAGGACCTGGGAGAAGCTTCCTATGTTTTAGGGATAAAACTCTATAGAGATAGACAAATGAGGCTGATTGGGTTATCCTAATCAACGTACATAGATAAGATCTTGGAACGGTATAGTTTTGGTAACTGTAAGACAGCAAACATATCGTTCAGACATGAGATTCATCTTTCAAAGAAGATGTGTCCACAAACAGAAGATGAGAAGGTTAGAATGTCTAACCAACCTTATGCTTCATGTTTGGGTAGCATAATGTATGCCATGTTATGTACGAGGCCTGATATCAGTTTCACTGTTAGCGTAACTAGTCGATATCAGTCCAATCTAGGTAATGACCATTGGATGACCATTAAACATATCCTCAAGTATCTTAAAAGTACTAAGGATAAGTTAATAATTTATGGAGGAAACGAACTGCAAGTTAACGGGTATACGGATTCTTATTTCCAATCGGATCCCGATGATAGAAAGTCTACATCTGGATTCGTATTTACCCTTAACGAAGGTGCAGTTTGTTGGAAGAGTTCAATACATGGATCGACAGCTGATTCCACCACTGAGGCAGAATATATTGCAGCTTTTGAAGCTGCAAAAGAGGCTGTGTGGATAAAGAACTTTATCACAGAATTGGGAGTTTTCCCAAGTATCGAGAATGCAATTCCGTTATACTGTGATAATACTGGAGCCATTGCGCAAGCAAAGGAACCGAAGGCGCATCAGAAGTCAAAGCATGTGGAACGCAAGTACCACATCATTCGAGAGATTATGTCGCGAGGGGATATTATCGTGTGCAAGGTACCGAGTGAAGATAATGTAGCAGACCCGCTGACGAAGGCCATACCTCCGAAGCTGTTTGATAAACACGTGGAGTCGATGGGTATTAGATATAATTGATATTGGCACTAGAGCAAGTGAGAGATTTTGTTGGGGTTGGTGCTCAGAGCGCCAATTCCCGATTGTATTTGTTTTGAATACTTCTATAAAACATTTTTATTATGAATAATATATGCAGTTTCTAAAATATAATGTATCTTTTTATATGGTAAAGACGTAATGACCTTAGAATGATTAGTCATGGTACTGTTGCAAAAGCGTCGCAACTGACATTGAGTAGTATCATGACGTTGTCATTCTCAGACAGTTCCTGGTCAAGGTTTACACTACTTGGTCAGTAAAGTAAACCCGTTGAGACCAGTACATGTCGTATACTGGAATATATGATTCCAATGGTTTCTCAATGAACCATTAGTCTTGGAGACTAGTATAGACGTGTAGGTGTTTATAGCGGATAAACACTGAACGACTCACCGAAGATTCTTAATGGATGGTACACCAACGTCAATAAGAATCTTCTCGGGTTGAGTAGCACTTGTGATTCTTAGACTTGAGATGCCATTGTGGGCACATGAGACATCTTCTACACTTAGATGGCAGTCACGTCACCGATCTATTTAGATCAGACCTCCGCTTGTTCGTTGGGTGTAGATAGATCCTCAGGGTGTCCTATGCGTATCAAGATAAGATCCGTCAGTTCTGTGTACCAGAGCATAGGTAGTCCATATGATTAGCAATCAGATAAAACCATGGGCCCGTGGTAAAGTTTAGAAGCTAGTTCTAAACATTCTTTTAGAGATTGCTAATAGAATAGTCGACTGGATAATCCCCATAGAGATTTGACGTTTACATCTATATCTCTGGGATTTATCCGGATACATGTGACGGAGGAATTATACATTTGCCATGACCTCGACCTGTATGGTTCAACGAGATTATCCGTGATCGTCATAATTTACGGGTCGATAAATTATTGACACGAAATTTGATTTCGTGATGGATATACTTGAATCTAGAGAGTCTCAATAATGAAATATACTTGTAGAGCACTAGAGCAACAAATATAAATAATGTTGATTATTTATAAATTCGTTTAATGGTTAAACGCAAAATACATGCTAAAGGGACCCGATAGTCATTTGATTAATTATTGTGTATTTACATTTAATACTTGATTAAATTAAATACACATTAATTAATAGTCAAATTGAGATATTTGACTTATATCCTAATTGAATATATGTATTTGATATTTAATGTAAATATAATACATATATTTAATATTTATATTGAATTAATTATTTAATTATTAAATGATTAAATTAATTAAAATATAAATATCTTAACTTTGGATATTTGATTTAAAATGATTAAGTTGCCTTTGTTGACTTTATTAAATATCTTAAAGGTGTTTTAGATATTTAATCAACTTGACCAAATGAAATGTCAAATGAAATTGAAATTAATTTTGTTGTATATGTTTATTGATTTTCGGCCAAGGGCTTATTTTTCAATAAGTATATATTGTTTCATTTCATTTACATTTGGTAACCTAATACACTTTGACAAAACTCCATTAAAAGAAACAAAGAAAGCTTGAGAGGAAGAAAGGCTAAAACAAGAAAAGCTTGGATTTTAGTAAGTTTCTTCAACTTACTATTAGAAAGGAAAATGTTCCTTCGGATCTAGGCTACATCTTGTGATGTTCTTATGTTATTCTTTTCTTTATTCTTTGTGTTTTTGATGATGGAAGTTTTGTTGAAAGTGTTGTGCCTGTATGATGAAGGAAGCTTATGACTATTGTAGTTATAAGTATTCTTTTATGGTTTTGGAAACCTTGTTGCTAATCTAGAGTTGTTGACCCACTCTTAGATGACCTATATTTGATCTTGAGTTATTTCATTGTGTTGAGACTTTGATTGGATGGAAGAATGATTATTAAAGTAATTGATTTAAACTATTTGGTCTAATTTGTTCATTTTGAAGAATTTGAAAAATTAGGGTTTAAGACCTCATCCAAATTTGGGGCTTTTCATTTATATTGTGTATAAGGATGTTTATATGATGCATATAAAGTTTCATGTTGATTGGATTACATCTTGATGTGTTTTGAAGCATGAAATGACAAAGTGCACAATTTAGCACCCTTGTGGTGCTCTCGGCCAAAGAGTGGATTTTTGGGGATTTTGTTAATTTTGGTGTTTTGAACATGCTAAGTTAATCTTAGAAATGATTTAGAATCATTCAAAATTGATTTTATCAATTTCGGACTAAATTGGACAAAATACCAAGTGTAAGGGCAATTCGGTAAATTCACCTAAATATGATTTATTGAATTTTATTTCATAATTTGATTATTGGATAATTAAATAAATATGTTTATTTAATTAATCCGAGAAAAATTTTTGAAATCGAAAAATTGGATTTTCCACCGCTTCCGCTGCGTTACCGGATTTAGCCCCTAAAACCCCCTACAATTATTTAGTAAACTAATATTAATTCAAAAAATTAAAACTCAAGTGTAACATTGTAGCAAGAAGAATACAGATCCAATGAAGAAATCAGTCGCCATATTTTGTGGATGCTTGGATGTCAAAATAAGGAAGGAAATCATGAAGGAGATGGATTGCTAAGTCATGTAAAAGTTATTGTAAGTTCCATTCTCAATTAGTAACTAACAATTTTTTATTTTATTAGTTTGACAAAATTACAGTAAAATATGAAAATTCATGCTTGGATATTCTTATTTGTACTAACATCATGTTCTTGCAGAAAGAACTCAGTGAAAAAGCTAAAAAGGGCAATATTACCATTGAAGGTTGTAATGATATTTTAGGAAAAGCTTTGCCAACACCGCAACACTCGGGACGAGTTACAGGGGCCGAGCAGTTTATTACTCCAACAACATTTTTAGATATCCCTAAACGTCGTGGTCGAGGTAAGGAGCATGACATGATGAAAATGATGTCACAAGAACCAGCTAAACCACAATCCGAGCATGATAGTTGTGATATATCTTTGAATGTAAGTTAATCCTTAATATCTACTTAGTCATATTTTTTACTAATAAATATCTTAATAATTTAATTGCAAATTTTTTGAAGGGGAAATTTTGTAAGCTTTTCGTGGGATCAAGAGACAATATCGTAACTCAAGGTACGATAGTGACTACTAATGATTTGAATCACACAATACATGGAATTCCATTAGGTGAAAATATTCGTGTGGCTATTGAAATTGCTGTAAAATGATCTGCACTTTTGCCAATTCCTGTTGCTAATGAGCTAATTACCGTGAGTGATGCTATTGGATCACATGTAGCATGGCCAAGAGAACTTGTTATATTGAGTGTTGATGATGTGGTAATTTTATATATAATCCCATTTTTTCCTCATATTATTTTAAGTTATCTTATTAACCACTAATATTTATTTTTTTGAGCATTAGGAATCATCTAAACAATTCAAGAAAAATGATAAGATAGGTGAAGAGGTTATGACACAGCCACAACTTCTATGGTCAAGGAAGACACGTGTGTCTTTGAAGTTTATTATTAGTTATGGCGAGAAATGTATGACAGGGAGTGATTGTATTCAAGAACATTGGAGAAAGACATACTTGGACATAAGTTTACAGCTAATATTGAAAAAGATGATTTAGTTCAGTTCAGCGGTATGGTCGAAATAAGTGTTACATGTGTAACAGTGTACCTAAGGTGATGTTTAATTCTATTTTTATGTTACTGAAATATATATTGTTTTTAGAGTAACAAATAAGAATGAATTTTTGTTACTTTTTTAGGCCTTTGTACAATCTAATGAGGGAGAGAAACTTAACAGATAAGTTTGCGTTTGTGGATCCCAACCTTATCGCTCAGTTTGTAGGAACTTCAGATAAAAGAGCACGTGTAATTGCCGACAGGCTTGAGGATGCAAAACCAAACCAGATTTTTTTTCTCCTTTCAATCAATCGTAAGTGTTAATTTTATCATTGCTTAACTTTAATATTGATGTGCTAAATTGAAATGAACAAAATCATTTATTACTTAATATTAATTGATAGGTTCCATTGGATGTTAGTCATTTTAGACCCTGATAATAACATTGCATATTTCTTGGATCCAATTCGAGAAGAAGTTCGTCGTGATATTAAGGATATTGTCAATAAGTACGTCTTGTAATTTATTTTTATTTATTTTTTATTTTTCTTAAAAAAAAATAAGGGACATATTTATGTTATATTTCCTTGACATATTTCTTGCAGGGCATTAAAAATGTTTGCAACTCAGAAGCAAAAAATGTTACGGAAATCTATCGCTTGGAAGAGTGTTTTGGTATACATATTTTAACTAAACTAATCGATTTAATTTTTTCATAAAATTATTAATATTTCGAAATGGTTAGTGTCCAAAACAACCAACAAACAAGGAATGTGGATATTATGTATTAAAGTATATGAGAGACATCATTGCAGATCCACATATATCTGTTATGCAAAAGGTAAGAGTTTAATACTAATTTTACTATTAAATATATTGTTGTTTGGGGATTGAACTTGTGTCATGTGGAGCTACAAAAAGTGAATCCATTATATAAGTGAATGTTAGTGGAACTTGAAAAACCGCCTATAAAAAAGTGATGATTAATTAATATTTTTTTATGCATTATTATTGCAGTTTCAAGGAATGAATACATACACTCAAGAAGAAATTGATGGGATGCGAAGTGAATGGGCATAATTTGTAGCATCAGAGATATGAAATTTAAATTTGCTGATTTTTTTATTTTATTTTTTAAAACTCAACTACTTTGTTCAAGTGATTTTTTAAGGCTTAGGGTTTTAATGAGGATGAAAAGAAAAAAACTGTATGGAAAAATTCAAATTCATAAATATTTTTATTGAATGAATTTTATGTTTTATCATATTATGTTCTAAAGATCTTGATGATGAATCATTTAAATTTGCAATAAAAAAAAACATATGAATTTTAAGACATCAGTTAACAAAATATTTAAAAACGGTTATGATATAATAAAAACTGATTTCTTTGTTTACTCAAAGACATCATTTTGTATAAGTGATTTCTATTCAAATAGATATGAAGTCGGTTTTAATCAAACTGATTTCATTTCACAAATATAAAGACATCGGAAATTTATAAAAATACAGATTTCTATGACAATCTGAAAGACATCGCTTTTACGAATAACCGATGTCTTTCGAAACATTTATAACATCAGTTATTAAATGATCTAAAAAGAAGAAAGTTTTAACAACACTGGAATAGAAAACATTTTTGAAAATGATGTCTAAACTAATAGACATCATTTAAAAACCGATTTCTTTATGCCTTATTGTAATTGTTGGACAAAATGACCCATAGCGTCACTATTTGCACAGATCATTGTGTTGTTGTAGCAAATTAACTATGTGACAAGGAAATTGCACTCTCATCATTTGTGATTAGATCACCATAGATATATAAATGAAGAGAGGTCCCTATGATTAGTTCCTTGACTGAGAATGATATGAGACAGTATCAGTCCCCGAAGGTTTAATCATTAAATATCCCTAGCCGGAGTATTATCGAGACTGGACATCGATAATGCGGAATAGGCTAGTATTGCACTTGTGTGCGTTGTGAGGGCACAACGGCATAGTTATCATATATATAAGTATCGGATACTTATGCAAGTGCGATAGGAGGTCGTGTTTCACCGATGGTACGGGAAACAGCTTCGCTCTGGATAGACCCCTCGGAATCCATTGGTATTATGACTATGTGTCTATGGGAGGCCGAAATCAAGGTAGGTGTGTATAGTCTTAACCTGAGACTTACATCGCTAATACTTGCGATAATCGGTAGACTTTGGTCTTGGTGGTACAGGGCTTTAACCGGTTCTGCGTACACCACTTCTGGGTTTATCAGAGAGTCGTAGTGTATTGGTGTGTGTGATGTCAAGACGGAAGTATCACTTCAGTCATAGTGGAGATGATGTCACGCAGGATACGGTATTAGTGCTCTTAAGTGGGCCGGCCATCGGGATATTATGACAAGGTCATGTATATCCGATTATAGAGACTAGTTACCAGACATCCGACATGTGCTTCGGAAGGGGCAGACACTTATCCAGCCCCAGCCCTAGCGCGTGACTATCCGATACTGGGCTGATATACACAATACTACGGTATATACTACGCTTGATACAGATCTATATATTCCTGTAAGAATATTTCTGGAGAATTGGGTAGGCATGGCGCTTTGCTAGAAGCCAACCTTGTCTTGTAAATCGATATAAACGTAGTACGAGGTACTTACGTGTTCGGATAGTCCGACGACCGTATTTACTGCCAACATATCCGGAGATCTCATGGGTCGCTTCCCAAAGATTCACCGATGATGTATGACTCGCACTATGATTAATCTGGGATTAATTAGTAAAGATAGAAGATTAATTTCTAGAGAGAGAAAATTAATCTGGGAAGAAATTAATCTGGATTAATTACAGAGATATTTTATCTCGGATAAAATATCGTTAAAGAGAGAGAACGATTAATTTGGAATTAATCGATAAATTAATATATTTGATATATTAAACGAAATTGGATTTCGACGCGGAATTAAAATTAGATTTTAATTCGGGCGAACGAATTAATTTAGAATTAATTCGTTAGCGACGTGAATAGTGATTTCGCTAGGCTTAATCATTTAATTACGACGCAACGGAAAATTCGTTAATTTGGAATTAGCGAACCTGAGCCCGAGATTGTTTGCGAGCACATTCGCATTTCGAATGCGAGTACGGCACGCAAGTCAAATCAAGCGTCAAATTGCAAGTCACATCAAGCGTCAAATCAAATGTCACTTTGAGTGATGTGACAAGTTGTCACTTGATTTGAGTGATTGATGTAGAAGTTGAAAAAGCAACTTTTGCTTTTTACTTTTGACTTTAGCATTTAATGTAAAGTTAAAAGAATTGGTAATTGGTTTTTTATTAATTTTGGAAATTATAAAAACAAAGTTACATTTTCTTTTTTTTTAACTCTCTCTTTCCACCCTTTACGCATTCTCTCTTTTCCCTCTCTTTTTCTTCTCCCTCTCCTTCACGGCTTCAAGCCGATTTGCTTCAAAATTTTCTGGTTGGACCGAATTTAAAGGGAAGCAAGGAAGATGAAGAGTGCTAGCACACACCTTGGGTTATACATAGGTGATAGGGAAACGAATTTATGAGCTTGGAATCAATTTTGGAGCTTGAAGCTTGGAGCTTCCATGGTGTTCATCAATGGCCGAATCATGGAGGAAGCAAACCAGTCAAAACCGAGCAGCCCACTGCCTTGGAGAGCTGTTGCCGTGAGCTTGGAGGGAGGCAAAAACGCAGCTTGTTCTTCGCATCTCAAACCGTTCAATGTGAGTTATGTTTCCGCCTTACTCCTTTGACGTGTTCATACGAATTTTGTGCTTGATTTCATGATCTTGGGACCTATATTAGAACTCAACAATGGTATCAGAGCTATTATCAAGCATGAAAAAGTTAGGGTTAAAATTGGGGAAAATCAATTGAAGCATGATTTGGTTAAATTGGATGATTAAGTATGCTTGTATGTTGATTAATTGGAGTTGTGCATGATCAATTTCATGAAATTGGATTGGATTTAATTTTCCCCAAATTTTGGGCATGACAAATTGGGTAAAATCAATTGAAGCATGATTTGATTAAATTGATTGATTAATTATGCTTAAATGTTATTGAATTAATGATTGATTGGATCAATTTGAAGAAATTGTGTTTGGAACAAATTTCCCCAATTTTTTGTGTTGGCATAAAGTGACAAATTTGGGTAAACTTGATTTTGAGCATATTTTATGAAATTGGATGAATGAGAATGCTTAAAGTATGTTTAATTTAAGATTGATTGGATCAATTTGTTGAAATTGTGTTTGAAACAAATTTCCCCAAATTGCTTATGTTGGCTGAAATTAAAGAACCCTAAATTTCTTGTTGATTTTGTTTGTTTGATCATTGGATGACTTAAAACAATTGGGTAATGTTGTTTTGAAGTTCAATTTGATTGAATTTTGATTTGGAACATTTTTCCCAAATTAAAGTGGCTTGGCCGAATTCAATTGAATTTAAAATTCATTGTGTTTTTTTATTTTAATTCATTGGATGAATTTAATTGATTTGGGAATGATGATTGTGGATTCAATTGGATTGAAACCGAATCGGATTGGAAAAACCCCTAATTGCCGAGAACAAAAGCATGTAAAATGGGTTTGATTTTGATAAATTGTGTTGGACACTATTTGATGTTAAAGTGCATGATTAATTAGGCTAATTGATGTTTTAGGAATGTTAATTGAGTGATTAATTGTGTATTACACTTAGGTTAATTAATTATGAAATTTGAAATTTTATAAGTTAATTAATTTGGGCTTATTTTGGAAATTGGGCCTTATAGGTTGTAATTGGGCTTTTGGGCTTGGTTGTACCAAGTTAGGTTTAGGCCAATTTGGTTGGATCCAATTGGGCCTAAACCCGTATCCATAAAGTCCAATTATGACTTAATGGACCTTAATTATTTAATTGGGCCTAATGGGCCAAAATTGATTTCTGGGCTTATGGGGTAACTCCCGGATTGGATTTTGGTTATTTGGTTTGACCCGAGTTGACCAAAAGTCCACGCCTTAAGAAATTAATTAAAAGCCCATTGGACTTTAAATTAAATAAACGTTGGACGTTAATCGGGCTTTGAGACCCGTTGCGATTAAATTTGGAATTTAAGTCGTAAAGGTTCGTTAATAAAAGTGTAATATTTAATTTGGAATTAAATAGTGAATTAGAATTAAATGCGTATTAAATTGGATTTAATTATGTAGTTTAATTTAATTCAAGAATTCGTACTTTGAGTACTTATTCGCAAAAAGAGTTTGACTCACGCAAAAATCAAATCGTTGTTTGAACATTGGATGATCACTAATTATCAGATTAATTAATTGGATTAGATTGATTGATAACATGCTTGTGTGAATACATGGTTGCGATGCATGAATAATGTATATCGGATGGATATTAGTCGGGTGGGATAATTTTGGAAATTGTAATAAATTTGATTTATTAATTGGACCTGCGTGTCCAGCCTTATCACCTCTATACTCTTTGTATTCTCTTCTCACCTATTCCCCTCAATGTAAATGAGGTTTCTTTAGAAGTGTAGTGTAACGGGTAGAAGTAAATACATGTGCTAGTTTTGGAGAGAGAAAATGAGAGATTTGATCTAGGATCAATGTAAAGTATCCATCCGCATATCATTATTATTTTATTTCATATGCGCTTTATTATGTGTTTAGAATGCATGTTTAAGGGTGTATGATGATGAGACCTTAATAAAGATAATAAATTGGTAGTCAATTGCACGCGAAAAACCCTCACTCAATATCAAGTGTTTTTCCTTCCATTGAGTGATTCTTACTCAAGATCCGAGATTGGCATTGGGTTGTTGGCCAAAGTCAAGCCCTTTGTCCGTCGAAGATGTGTTTGAATCACGAGAGTTTTGTTCCATATCGGTGTCTTGTCCAAGTTGTGGTTTGTTGGCCAAAGTCAAGACCACTTCTTGTCCATCGACATTGATTACGAAGCTTTCCATGGTTAATGGGTCGCGCTTGACTGGGATCACTAGGTTTGTTGTGCCAAAGCCAAGGCTTAGTTGATTCAGAGGAAAAAGGTTAGGTAATACATTGGATGTATTGGCATATATAAGATATATGTTTAGGATTTGGATATCCGCCTACTGGATCTAGGAATTGGATGGGATCCAATTGATCTTCGAGATCTACCTAGTTAATTATCATACAATTTGTTGGCCAAAGTCAAGATTGTGTGATATTTAACGGGATCCTAGCCCACTAGGAAACACGGTTTCCCGAGTACTCGACAGAGGGTTAGAGGCTCGCCAAAAAATAGTGGGAGGCAAGAATTGAATTTGCAATACTCGTTCAATTACTCGCCATACGCGCTCATTCAAATTATTTCGTCGTTAGATTAAATGTTAGTTGGACTAATATTTAAATTGTTGTTTTTATAAACAGTTGGACTGTATTATATTTGATTATATATAATTGGATTATATTAATCAATATATTTGAATTAATTAATTTCAGTTTACAGTTGATTTTATAATTGGATTATAGTAATCAATGTAATTGAGGTTAATTAATTTAGATTATATTTGATTATATAGTTGGACTATTATAATCATTATAATAAATAGTACCACAAATCGTTGATTAAATAGTTGGACTACTAGAATCAACCAGTTTGGATACTAGTTGATGTACCACAAGGCATTGTGCCTAATGGTACTTAAAAGTCTTCTAGGAAGACATACATGGATGGCAACATACCAGCGTATAAAGCTAGGCTTTTAACAGAAAGGTATCGTTATCAACATTGTGTTGATTACGATTCAACCTTTTACCTGTTGCCACGGTAAATCCATTTGGATAATGCAGGTTATTCGATCAATGATTGGATTGAAGCAAGCATTAGGTTCTTGGAATTATCGTTTTGATATAATCATAATGGTGTACGATTTAATTCAAAACGAAAATAATTCTTGTGTATATATAAGAAGTTTATTGGGAGCGCACTGATAGTGGCTGTCCTATAAAATAATGATAATACGTCATTTCTTGGAAATGATATTCCCATAAAATAAATATTGGCGAAAGCTTGGCTTTCGCAATACTCTCCTAGAAATCGTACATTGAAAATGTACGAGACCTGGTGTATCATACGCTTTGAGCATATGGATTCACAAACAGGCCAATCCGAGTGATAGTCACTGGATTGATGATAAGAACATCCGTTAGTATCTTAGAGAACTAAGGATGTTGTCTTAGTCTATGGAGAAGGAGAACTTGAAGTGACTGGGGTCACTGTAGCAAGTTTCCTATAACCGATAAAGACGACTAAAAGTCACAAACGGTACTATATAGTTTGAATAACGGTACAGTGAGCTGGAAATCTTCCAAGTAAGATACTGTTACCGAATAAACAACAAATGCGGGTTGTTGCTGCAGCTGAAGCATCAATAGAAGTCATTTGGGTCGATACAAATCTAATTAGATTAGATATAGTTCTGTTAGCAGCTGAGCTAGGCGTCAGCACAGGCTAAAGAATTAATGGTCTCATCAACGATCCAGATACATACTTAGATACTCATCTGATTCATTCGGATCATATATCGTGGCGATGTGATGATCGAATAAATCGCATCAAGATGATAATCATGCAAATCCGCTGACGAAAGCATTTCTCAGCAGTTTGAGCCAACCGTACATAGTTCGGGTGTAGGACACTTGAGTGACTGGCTATGTGCCAAGTGGGAGATTGTTGGACAAAATGACCCATAGCGTCACTATTTGCACAGATCATTGTGTTGTTGTAGCAAATTAACTATGTGACAAGGAAATTGCACTCTCATCATTTGTGATTAGATCACCATAGATATATAAATGAAGAGAGGGTCCCTATGATTAGTTCTTGGACTGAGAATGATATGAGACAGTATCAGTCCCCGAAGGTTTAATCATTAAATATCCCTAGCCGGAGTATTATCGAGACTGGACATCGATAATGCGGAATATGCTAGTATTGCACTTGTGTGCGTTGTGAGGGCACAACGACATAGTTCTCATATATATAAGTATCGGATACTTATGCAAGTGCGATAGGAGGTCGTGTTTCACCGATGGTACGGGAAACAGCTTCGCTCTGGATAGACCCCTCGGAATCCCATTGGTATTATGACTATGTGTCTATGGGAGGCCGAAATCAAGGTAGGTGTGTATAGTCTTAACCTGAGACTTACATCGCTAATACTTGCGATAATCAGTAGACTTTGGTCTTGGTGGTACAGGGCTTTAACCGGTTCTGCGTACACCACTTCTGGGTTTATCAGAGAGTCGTAGTGTATTGGGTGTGATGTCAAGACGGAAGTATCACTTCAGTCATAGTGAGAGATGTCACGCGCAGGAGTATTAGTGCTCTTAAGTGCTGGCCGGCCATCGGGATATTATGACAAGGTCATATATATCCGATTATAGAGACTAGTTACCAAGACATCCGACATGTGCTTCGGACGGGGCAGACACTTATCCAGCCCCAGCCCTAGCACGTGACTATCCAATACTGGGCTGATATACACAATACTACGGTATACTACGCTTGATACAGATCTATATATTCCTGTAAGAATATTTCTGGAGAATTGGGTAGGTATGGCGCTTTGCTAGAAGCCAACCTTGTCTTGTAAATCGGTATAAACGTAGTACGAGGTACTTACGTGTTCGGATAGTCCGACGATCGTATTGACTGCCAACATATCCGGAGATCTCATGGGTCGCTTCCCAAAGATTCACCGATGATGTATGACTCGCACTATGATTAATCTGGGATTAATTAGTAAAGAGAGAGATTAATTTCTAGAGAGAGAAAATTAATCTGGGATTAATTACAGAGATATTTTTCTCTCGGATAAAATATCGTTAAAGAGAGAGAACGATTAATTTGGAATTAATCGATAAATTAATATATTTGATATATTAAACGAAATTGGATTTCGACGCGGAATTAAAATTAGATTTTAATTCGGGCGAACGAATTAATTTAGAATTAATTTGTTAGCGACGTGAATAGTGATTTCGCTAGGCGTAATCATTTAATTACGACGCAACGGAAAATTCGTTAATTTGGAATTAGCGAACCCGAGCCCGAGATTGTTTGCGAGCACATTCGCATTTCGAATGCGAGTACGACACGCAAGTCAAATCAAGCGTCAAATCGCAAGTCACATCAAGCGTCAAATCAAATGTCACTTTGAGTGATGTGACAAGTTGTCACTTGATTTGAGTGATTGATGTAGAAGTTGAAAAAGCAACTTTTGATTTTTACTTTTTACTTTAGCATTTAATGTAAAGTTAAAAGAATTGGTAATTGGTTTTTTTTATTAATTTTGGAAATTATAAAAAACTTACATTTTCTTTTTTTTTTAACTCTCTTTTTCCACCCTTTACGCATTCTCTCTTTTCCTTCTCTTTTTCTTTCCCTCTCCTTCACGGCTTCAAGCCGATTTGCTTCAAAAGTTTCTGGTTGGACCGAATTTAAAGGGAAGCAAGGAAGATGAAGAGTGCTAGCACACACCTTGGGTTATACATAGGTGATAGGGAAACGAATTTATGAGCTTGGAATCAATTTTGGAGCTTGAAGCTTGGAGCTTCCATGGTGTTCATCAATGGCTGAATCATGGAGGAACCAAACCAGTCAAAACCGAGCAGCCCACTGCCTTGGAGAGCTGTTGCCGTGAGCTTGGAGGGAGGCAAAAACGCAGCTTGTTCTTCGCATCTCAAACCGTTCAATGTGAGTTATGTTTCCGCCTTACTCATTTGATGTGTTCATACGAATTTTGTGCTTGATTTCATGATCTTGGGACCTATATTAGAACTCAACAGTAATAGTGAGGGTTCTCAATAACACTAATCATTCATTAAATTCACCATTGCAAGTTACTTATCATTATCATACCAGTCCATTCTTACATATATTATGGCTTAGTTAGTTATCAACACTTAAAATTCCAAATCATCAATAATTAGATAACGTTTCTTGACCTTATGCACTTGATTTCTTCCTCAAACTATCTCCCCAAGCCTTGATTTACTCTTCAAAAATGTTGTTGTGTTGGAAACGAAAATTGCTTTCATTCTTCTATTAAAGCTCTCGGCTAAGCTAAAAGGACGTTTTTGTTTTGGTTTTTATTTTTGGAAAAACCCACCTTGAGGCCCCTGTACTTTCAATATTTTTTACATTGCATCCCTGTACTAAATTTTCTACACATTGCACCCCTGTACTCTCAATATTTTTTACATTGCACCCCTGTACTAAATTTTCTACACATTGCACCCCTGCACTCTCAAAAAATTGACATTACACCCTTATTTTAACGGCAAGTTAACAGAGTTGAGAAATATTCTGACATCACTCACCCTTAATTGTGTCATATCTGCCTGGTTTAGAAAGAAGCACCTATGCTAAAAAGATAAGAGCTAAAAAAATGGGTGTTTGCTATAAATGTGCACGCATGACATGTAATACTCGTTGTCGTTCTCTAGGTATGATGTCTGAAAACCGTGAAGCATCTTTGTTTGTTTTTTGTTGTTCATTAATAACACTCCAAGATCATAGTTTTGATCTAATTTTTGCAATGAATTAGTTGGATTTTTTAATGTATCAGGAGCATAATATTTATGCGCCATAACATATAGTTATGTGCCCTAACATAACTTCAAAGTAAAAAAATTTGATCGGTCCAATCCGAAATAAGGGTGGGTGATGTCAGAATATTTCTCAACTCTGTTAACTTGCCGTTAAAATAAGGGTGAAATGTCAATTTTTTGAGAGTGCATGGGTGCAATGTGTAGAAAATTTAGTACATGGGTGCAATGTAAAAAACATTGAGAGTACAGGGGTGCAATGTGTAGAAAATTTAGTACATGGGTGTAATGTAAAAAACATTGAGAGTACAGGGACCTTAAGGTGGGTTTTCCCTTTATTTTTTTATAAACTCTTCTTTTCAAGTCTTGATACTTGTAGCAATTTCTAGAAGTATTGGATGTTGGGTCGAACATTTCAAGTTATTAAAGTGGGCTTAGTTTGGTTAAAAAGGTGGCTTAAGTAATTGTTGGTATTGTGCTTAATTGTTTTTCCACTTGGTTCCTCCTAGGCCCATGAGGCCCAACTATGTATAATGCCCATTGGCCCATGAAGTTTATTTCATTATTTTCTTTAAGTTCGGGAAAAAATTCTTATCAAGTCATTGAGATGCTACTTTAACTATGTTATAAAAAGTTTTGGCCATTATAATTCTCCCCCTTTAAATTATACGTCCTCGAATCATATTGAATCCTGAGCCTCTATTTGATTAAGCACACAATCGGGTAACTAATGATTTAACAGCTACTTCAGGTTCCTTAATTAGTTGCCTATCCTTTATAACGCTGTCGTGTTACCAGAATTCGAAGAATCTGTAAAACTATATCCTTTATTTCTTAGCCGAAGTTTACTTTGATCCATTCTATATACGATGGATTTCACCAAGAAGTCTTGTCCTAACTAGGAAAAACGCAATTCATACACATTCCTCTCCAATCCTTGAAAATTTCCGGAGTGACATAATAGATACAAAACTAGTCTTGTCTTTTACTAGAACTCATTATTTTTCAGTTTGTAACTTCATATATTTTCAGCCATCCACATCTTTTGTCATGATCTATATGTGATTTCTGAAAACGCAAAGTTTTTCCCATCCATTCCTTGTTTGTTATCTTCCCTTCACTACCTCTGACACCAAATCAGATCCCAACGATTTATGTTTATCCAACTTTCAAGCATTTACGGGGTTCCTTACCTCTTACTACAATGGAGTTTATATAAAGTTCTTCTCGATGAGTAATGGTATATGTGCTTGGTTAATACTAAGTTTCTCTACTACTTTCTGAATTGATCGTACCAGGCCACATTATTTCCTCTATGATATAGTCCATTCTGATTTCTAAAACAACTACTCAAACTTCAATATAAGTTGCGAATCTCAATTGGAGACTACTACTATAAGCATTCTATATAACATTACTACCTCAACCCGATACAGTCCAATATACTAAGCTTTTGAAGGTATAATTCTATATGGGAAAAACATATGTGGCTTAGATCAATTTACCTATCCTTTTTCTTTGAAGTCATATTCCTTATAAGTTCAGTTGGTTTTACTTGTTCTACTACTTCATAAGACTGTCATGGTTTTGAAATTTTTCTTACTGATCTCTTACTCTCCGTCTTCTCCTGTCAGTAAGTAAGACACTAGTTTCACCCGTCTGTAACATCACTTTTATCGGTTTTCTATTCTAAAGGAATCCTCTAATTCGGCACATAAATAAATTTTTTTCTAAGTTAATAATATACCCATCTTACCTACTTACTCCAAGGTCTTTTACTATTTGCAACCATTAAATAACCCTTGCATAACTCAACATTTGGAGAGGATTATTATGATGTTCCTCTTTCGTAACAACTTTATTATTTGAATAATATCTTTCATTTGCACTCTACTCTATCCACATCTTATCTTTCATTGATTTCCACTTCCAGTATCATGTTATCTTCATTCGTAAGAATTAACTTCCCTTCATATTCACAAACTAGGATGCCCTTTAATAGACCAATTGTCTATTGTCATTGATTTTCTCATACATAAACAATCGTTGCTTCCTATTGCACTACCTTATTCCTTTAGAAATTTATGCTAAAGATCCATCTTCTAAAGCTTGGCACAGGACTGGAAAATATTTTATATGCCCTTAGTGGTTGCAAAAACATGACAAAGTATGTTAGGTTTAGATTCGAGATTAAACCCACAAAACTCTCCAAATTTCTATTGTTTAAGAAAATGATTTATTATCCCTTTTTGTACAACTTACAGCCTTTTATATTATGTTATTGGGGCTTAACTAACTGCTAACAACTCTCAGATGTTGCTAACTAATCACCACTACTTCCATAACAACATTTGAATGCCCAACTACTTTTACCGCCAATTACTAAAGCCTTATTCTAACTCAGCACATAATCTTTGAATCCCCTTGGCTTGGAGCTGATCCTCTGTGGCCTAACCCTCTTTTCCAGGTGTGACTCCCTTTGTTGCTGCTCCATCGTAACATTACCTTCCCCATGGAGAGGGACCTTGTCCTCAAGGTCAAAGGCAGGGTATGAAGCCTGGAAAGTGACCATGTCCTCCCATGTGGCATCCTCAACTGGTAAGTGATTCCATTGAATCAATACCTGATGTACCTGATGGCAGCCCCTCTTGACAACTCGTTTGTTAACAACAGCCAAGGGCTGTAACACAAAGCCTTCCTCACTGCTGGGCAACTGGGTCACCATGTCTATAGTAACTGGAATGTGCGCCTTATATGCCTTCAACTGGGAAACATGGAATACAAGATGTATTTTGGAGGATTCAGGCAATTGTAAGGATAAAGTGTTGGGAAGCGGCCGCGAGTGCGCATCGGAAAATTAAAATTATTATGCTGTTTTCCCTTTGCCCAAGACCTATTTGTTTTGATTACTCTACAAGCCTAGGCATGTTACTATATATTTTAAGCATAAAACTCATAAAACATGCCAAGAACATAAATCTAAACATGCTAACTATCATAAGAACTCTAATTAAAATAAAGAAAGAAAAAGACTTACTTGAACCGAAGACTCCTCCAGTCCTCCCCCCAATCTACACGCTTTTCTCGAACTCAGCAAGCTCTTCCACGTTCCAAAGAGCCACCCAAGTGTGTGGCCTCCAAAGATGCACACACCAAAGCCAAAACTCAACGGCAAGACTACGCCTTGAGTGCACGGGTATTTTACCCTTGGTGCTAGCCTAGGCAAATACCTCAAAACTTTTAACTCGAGGTTCCTCTAGTCAATGAGACTTAAGGATCCTCAAAATCAGTGGCTTACTCTTAAACTTTAGAGTTGCTCATTTATATAAACCCAAGATATGAAAGGTTTGGTGTAAAAATTTGTGAAGAATTCTTTGGGTTTATATAGTGCTCCAAAGACAACAAAATTAATTAAGAATCCGATATGGGATAAAAGCTAATTTAATATTAGCCATTGGATCTTAATTTAGTGATTTAATGAGATTATAAAACCCTAATAAGAGTTTGGGCCGAATTGGAATTCAAAACAAATAACAAAATTTTTTTTACTATTCACGTACTATTCATGTGAATAGTAATTTATCCCTCAAGTTGGACATGAAATGAATCGTGATAATTTAATCGAACATAAATTATCCTCCGATCAGATGGTCGTTCGATTTCAATGACCAAGGTTGACATCTAGCAACATGTCAAGGCCCCCGAATGAGAAGGAAAGATATATATACCCATTCTGTATGTGATTTACATATGATACGGTCCATCGCCTCACTGTATCCCCACCTATTGATCTAGGGTACGGAAAGTATCTACCCATATAGTCAAAGGTATGATGTTGATAGTGTCATGAATCGTACTAACCCAAGAATCTCACATGATTCTTCCGATGTGGCCACAGTCTCAAGTACTGACCACACATTTCAACCCGCGAACTGGAATACTACTCTTATAAGAAAATATTATCCGAGAGAGTGGCAATTCTCTGTTGTATCTTTACAAACTTCATGTGTTTCAACAAATGACCCAATCATACCCTTATGACAGGATCTTTTGAATCGGGGAAGGAGAATGTCAAAGTTATTTGATCCACACATAAGATTGTAAAGACCTCAAGTCAAAGGACTAGTCATATAATCGATACATGAAAGTTCTCGCAGACACATGGGATAAACACTCCATATGAAAAATTTCGGCGGTCAGTTCGATGGACACGAGCAACTCATGCATCCATGTGATACACCAAGCGGACAGATCTCCGCTAGTAGCCTATGAGATCGACTACCCCACTTAAGGGCGGATCATATCATCATGCTAGTCTCTCCGCTTTGTGAATGCCCAGATTATTCACAATACAATGACTAGGAACATTTAAGAGTAATGATTCTCATAAGGCGTGGAAGCCATCGTCTTATTACTCCAAAAGGCTTTATTACAGTGTTGATGATTCATATAAGTTATGTAAGACATATATAATAAGGATTGCCATTTTATTAATTAATGAAAATATTACAAATACATGTACATATAGCCCATCCACAAGTTAGGCATAGGGAATATCCCTAACAATCTCCCACTTGCACTATAGCCAACTGGTATGGATCTGGACACCATACTCTCGGGTGTGCCTATCATTATTTTGTTGAGTCAGGCCTTTAGTCAGAGAATCTGCAAAATTATCTTATGTGGGTATTTTCTCTATAATAACTTATTTTCTCTCAACAATCTCCCTGATGAGAGGAAATCGCCTAAGTACATGCTTGGATTTCTGGTGGGACCTTGGTTCCTTTGATTGAGCAATGGCGCCCGTGTTGTCACAGTACATCGTGACGCTATTCTTTATCGCGGGAAGCACTTCCAGCTCCGTGATGAACTTCTTTATCGAGACTGCTTCTTTAGCAGCCTCAGATGCTGCAATATACTCGGCTTCAGGGGTGGAGTCCACTGTAGTTAACTGCTTTGAGCTTTTCTAACTAACAACACCGCCATTCAAAGTAAACAGACATCCTGTTTGCGATCTGCTGTCATCTTTATCGGTCTGAAAGCTTGCATCACAGTAACCAATGACTTTCATCTCATTAAAATATTTGATTGTTTGTGAAATATTTTAACCCACATGTTTAGAGAAAATGTTAAAATTAGGAATATGTTTTCATTAATGTTTCATAATAACATAGGCTTTTAATATTATGAAGTTGCTCCCACTCAATTGTTTTAAAATTTTAAGCAAATCACATCAACCTCAATATGATGGATTTCTTATGGGCAAGGATCCCATTATCATCATTTCATAACTCCGACTAGGGCCGGTCGTTATAAAATATGATAATTAGGTAGGTTCCCAACCAATTTATGATATAAATCACAATTCCTTGATCATTGGGTTGAGCAATCAAACATGCCATAGCTTATGCTAGTCCTTGTGGACACCAAATCTTTGTCACAAAGTTATAAGACCACGCCTAAGGGTCGCTGCGTCTTATGACTCAGAAAAATCAAACCATTGTCAATAGTATGATTTAGGGACAAATTGGAATTGGTCAGTCTGGTAAAGCCTAGTCTTGCCAATACGATTTAAGCCCTTTGGGTGTATACTTTACAATGGGAGGCAAATTTTAGACTTAAATTATTATTGAGGATTTTAGCAAGTTTAAGTGAATAACTGTCAAATGGATTCCTCCATTGAAAATTCCTCAGAGGGAGAGTGGAGCGAACTCTCTTAAATACCCTTACCTCTTAGGCTCTTATTGCTTTGGTGACAGGAATAAACAATAGATCCACCAAATTAGTCCAACACTTTAAATATACTTTAATGTAAGCTTTGAGTAAATGATTATCTAGATGTCTTCACAGCTTTTCCTTTTGGCTATAAAAAGGTAGTGAGTGAAGGAAGACACCAAATCATTATCTAACTCTAGTAATACATTTGGTTAAATTAACCTTAGTTTGGAAAGTTTTATTAACCCCATGGTCCCAACCCACTTGTATATTTTATAATGTCTTTTATTATAAACAAATGATTTACATTTATTAACCTTAAAGGTAATAAATCTCTAAGTTCATCACGGAATAATTACTTAGCTAAGGGATAAGCAATACACTCTTTATTTCTTAGAAAGTCTCTAGATGCTAGCACCCTAAAATAATCATGCCAATTCTAATCATACATAGAATCATCAAGCATATGAGTTTTAATATGTTGGAATTATTTTAGGCATTAAATAACTTTGATTAATATTTAATTATGATATTGTATTTTATTTTATTCAAATAAATTTACTATTCATGTTTTTCTACAGACGCGTGAACTTTAAATGCAATTTCACAATTCAAATCTTAACCAAATCATGCAAAACTTATGCCTAAAATTAGTTTCAGGGTGTTAGCTTTCCAACGAGATTTTAAACACCCAATTTCGAGTTCAAACGAGTGAGAAATAATCAAAACAAAAACGGCGCGCTGATACCACTGTTGGGAAGCGGCCGCGAGTGCGCAGCAGAAAATCAAAATTATTATGCCACTTTTCCTTTGCCCAAGACCCATTTTTTTATACTCTACAAGACTAGGCATGTTACTATATATTATAAGCATAAAACTCATAAAACATGCAAAAGAACATAAACCTAAACATGCTAACTATCATAAGAATTCTAATTAAAATAAAGAAAGAAAAAGACTTACTTGAACCGAAGACTCCTCCAGTCCTCCCTCCAATATACAAGCTTTTCTCGAACTCAGCATGGTCTTCCATGTTCCAAAGAGCCACCCTGTTGGAGTTTAATCAAGTCCACAAGATCACAAACAATGCATAAAAATCACAAGTTATGAACACATCAAAGGAGATGGCGGAATCAACTCACATTGAATTCGGTTTTGATGAATGAAGAACAAAGGTGCGTTTTTGAGCTCCCTCCAAGTCACGGCAGTAGCTTCCTTGACAGTGGGGCTGTGCGGTTTTGATATCTTTGAACCTCCAAGAATCGCCCATGCAAGACTCCATTGAAGCTCCAAGCTTCAAGCTTCCATGCTCAAAGATTTCGTTTCCCTATCACCTAAGTATAACCCATGTGTGTGTGCTAGCACCATCCTTCTTCATTTGCTTCTCAAAATCGGTCTAACCAGAAAAATTGAGAAGAAATCGGCACCATGCCGTGAGAAGAGGAAGAGAAGAAGAAGAGGAAAATGAGAGGGAAGAGAAAACGTTTTTGGCTTACCAAAACCGTGTACTGTTTTTTTTAGGTGGAGAGAGAATAAAAAGCTTTTGTATAATCTCTTATTAATATTTACCAAGTAAATAAAATAAGATATATACTCAACTTTAATTCAAAAGCCAAAAAGGCAAGGAATAAAATAATGTTATATTCCATCTCAAGCCTTTTAAAAGCTTTCAATCATTTCACATCACTATTCACATCACATCTCTTCACTTTATTAAAGTGACAAGTTGTCAAGTCACATCACTCAAAGTGACATTGATTTGACGATTGACGCGACTAGTGATTTGACGCTTGATGTGACTTGCGTGCCGCACTCGAATTCGAAATGCGAATGCGCTCGCAATCACTCTCGGGCTCGGGTTCGCTAATTCCAAATTAACGAATTTTCCGTCGCGTCGTAATTAAATGATTACGCCTGGCGAATTCACTATTCACGTCGCTAACGAATTAATTCGTTCGCCCGAATTAAAATCTAATTTTAATTCCGCGTCGAAATCCAATTTCGATTAATATATCGAATATATTATTTTATCGATTAATTCCAAATTAATCGTTCTCTCTCTTTAATTAATACTTTATCCCAGATAAAATATCTCCGCAAATAATCCCAGATTAATTTTCTCTCTCATCGAATTAATCCCAGATTAATTCTATCTCTCTCTTCTAATTAATCCCAGATTAATCAAAGTGCGAGTCATACGTCATCGGTGAATCTTCAGGAAGCGACCCATGAGATCTCCGGATATGTTGGCAGTAAATACGATCGTCGGACTGTCCGAACACGTAAGTACCTCGTACTACGTTTATATCGATTTACAAGACAAGGTTGGCTTCTAGCAAAGCGCCATGCCTACCCAATTCTCCAGAAATATTCTTACAGGAATATATAGATCTGTATCAAGCGTAGTATACCGTAGTATTGTGTATATTGGCCCAGTATCGGATAATCACGTGCTAGGGCTGGGGGTGGATAAGTGTCTCCCCGTCCGAAGCACATATCGGATGTCTGGTAACATAGTCTCTATAATCGGATATACATGACCTGGTCACAATATCCCGATTGGTTGCGCAACACTCAAGAGCACTAGTACCGTATCCTGCGTGACATCATCTCCAAATGACTGAAGTGACACTTCCATCTTGACATCACACCCAATACACTACGACTCTCTGATAAACCCAGAAGTGGTGTACACAGAACCGGTTTAAAGCCCCTACCACCAAGACCAAAGTTTATCGATTATCGTAAGTATTAGCGATGCAAGTCTCAGGTTAAGACTATACACACCTACCTCGATTTCGGCCTCCCATAGACACATAGTCATAATACCAATGGGATTCCGAGGGGTCTATCCAGAGCGAAGCTATTTCCCGTACCATCGGTGAAACACGACCTCCTATCGCACTTGCATAAGTATCCAATATTATATATATGAGAACTATGCCGTTGTGCCCTCACAAACGCGCACAAGTGCAATACTAGCCTATTCCGCATTATCGATGTCCAGTCTCGATAATACTACGGCTAGGGATATTAATGATTAAACCTTCGGGGACTGATACTGTCTCATATCATTCTCAGTCCAGGTACTAATCATAGGGACCTCTCTTCATTTATATATCTATGGTGATCTAATCACAAATGATGAGAGTGCAATTTCCTTGTCACATAGTTAATTTGCTACAACAACACAATGATTTGTGCAAATAGTGACGCTATGGGTCATTTTGTCCAACAATCTCCCACTTGGCACATAGCCAGTCACGCAAGTGTCCCACACCTGAACTATGTACGGTTCGCTCAAATTGCTGAGGAAAGGTTTTCGTCAGCGGATTTGCTTAATTATCGTCTGACGCGATTTACACGATCATCACATCGCCACGATGTATGATCCGAACGAATCAGATGATATAGAAGTATATATCTGGATCGTCGATGAGACCTTTAATTCTTTAGCCTGTGCTGACGCCTAGCTCAGCTGCTAACAGAACTATATCTAATCTAATTAGATTTATTATCGATCCAAATGGCTTCTATTGCTGCCTCAGCTGCAGCAATAATCCGCATTTGTTGTTAATTCGGCAACAGTTATCTTGCTCGGAAGATTTCCAGCTCACTGTCCCAGTGTTCAATCTTTATAGTACCGTAGTATTTACCGGTTTGGAAACTTGCAGCAGTGATCCCAGTCACTTCAAGTTCTCCATCTCCATAGTTTAAGACAACATCTTTAGTTCTCTCAGATACTAACAGATGTTCTTAATCTTCAATCCAGTGACTATCACTTGGATTGACCCGATTGTGACTCCATATGCTCAAAGCGTATGAGACACCAATACAAGTACATTTTAAATGTACAATTTCCCAGAGAGTGTTACCAACTCCAAATCTAGCCCAGTAGATCTTTATTCCTTGAATAAAGGTTGTTACTCCCCAGAATTCTACGGAGAATTTCTTATGAAAGCCAAGCTTTCACCGATTGTTTTATGGGAATTTCATTGTCAGTGCCCTCTCCCACTAACCTCCTTATATACACAAGAATTATTTCGTTTTGAGTCAAATCATAAACTATTATGATTATTTCAAAACGTCAGTTCCAAGAACCTATGCTTGCTTCAATCCAAACATGGATTGAATAATCCGCAAACCTTGTTTGTCGGTTATACAAAATCGTCAGAATGTTGTAAACATTCTCCAAAAGGTTTCCTTTTCAGGAAAGCGATTTTGATTTATAACTGACATATTTCACAAATGAAATATACAGTTATCAACAAGCATCTTCAAAATGGATTTACCATGGCAACAGGTAAAAGGTTGAACCGTTATTAACATAATGTTGATAACGATACCTTTCCGTCAAAAGCCCAGCTTTGTACGTTGGTATGTTGCCTTCCATGTATGTCTTCCTTGAAGACGTTTAATGTACCATAGGCACAATGCCTCGTGGTACAACAATTAGTATCCAAAATAGTCGTTAAACATGGAATCCATTTTCGACTCATGGCACTTTGCCATAATAGGGAGTCGATACTTTGTATCACTACCTCATACGTAATCAGTTGGTGTACCTTAAAAGATTAACATCTTTATGAGGTGAGATCAGAAACCCATACCCCAGGTTGTTTTCTGACTCTCTCTGATCTACGCGGTTTCTTGTGTATTTTAAGATTAATGGTATAGATTCACCATTGATGAACTATTTGTGTTCCATTAAGGACTTCGTGCTTTGAATAGTATTACTCCAATTTTCATCGAGTATCACTATCCTCCCACTGACCACTGCATATCGGTATTCCTCTCAGGAAAACCGCATGGTGAGCAACAATCATATTGTTCTCATGTGGGATTTATAAGTACTATACTTATGGTTTCCCTTTGGATAACCTATATTGGCACTAATCCAATTTGGGTTCTTAGTTTGGTATCATCCAAACTTTATGCCTGGCATACCCAAATTATCAGGAATGAGAACCTCGTTTCTTTCCTGTTCATATCCTATATGATATCTGTCAAACAGATTTATATGGAACCTTATTCTAAATAAGTTTTGCACTGTTAATACATATCCTGTTGAAGGAAACAGTAGCTCAGAGCGACTCACGAAAAACCTAATCATGTCCAACAAAACTTGGTTTTTAGTTCTGACACACCATCAATTGACGTGTCTCGGGAGGAGTTCTCATATGAAAGACTACGTACTCTTTCATGTACGTATGAAACTTACTGCTTAAGTATTTACCAATACGGTCTTACCGTAGCGGCATAATACTACAGCCGATCTGTTTGTATACTTCGTGTCGAAACTCAAAGTTTCGTATTTGTGTTCTTCAAAAGAAACACATAACCATAACGTGATGCCACATCCGTTAAGGTCACGGAATATTCATGTACACATCTAGCCAAGCTAGATATGGGCCCACTTACTTCACCATGAATAGGGTTTACAGATCGGTGGCCTTTACATTATTACCTAGTAAATAGTATTTTAGGTACTTTACCTAGTAAACTAGAATCGTAGACCTTATTTGATTAGTCAAATCAGTCCTAGTACCCACTCTTCAAAAGTGTGGATATACGAGTCTAGTTTAATTGTGTCCCAGACAACAATGCCACAAATAAGTCTCTATTGATCAAATCAATATGAGCTATTTATTTGTCATTTTATATGTTTGAGATTTTATTTTATTCAAAATATAAATTCTGTTATTACATCTAATGTGTTTATCTCGGTATCATATATATTTTATGTACCACACTAAGTATTTAAAATCTAATTTCAATACTAGCTGTGAACATAACTAAGACAAATATTTTTAAAGTTAGAGCCTCGCTCTTTCTTTAATTCCTTCGTGTCTTCCATATCCAAACGGTAGTCACTTTGGGATATGTCAATTATCCTTTTCAATATTTTAGGAACCTTAGGCCAAGCCTTGGGCTTTTAGAATATTGAAAGGAATGTGAACCTCGTGCTACATGCCCAATTGCAAACTTTGACTTTTCTCCACTAGAATAGTCAATTAATTCTCCAAGATTTATTAATTGCAATTTTAATACTTTTAAATCTAAAGATAGATTTATTATAAGTATATTAATTAAGCATTAAAGTCATCATCACATAAATCTTCCAAAGATTTTATGCTCTACTTATATTGCTTATTTTGGGTTAAGGTATAATAAGTTATTTTATTAAATAAAGTAACCTATTATTTATTCCCAATTTGAAAATTAAATCATTTAAAATATTTTAATCCTAGATTATATTTTAAATATTCAACTTTTCAATTTTATCTTGATTACAATAGTCCAACTATTTAATCAACGATTAGTGGTACTTTATATATTATAATGATTATAATAGTCCAACATATAATCAAATATAATCCAAATTAATTAACCTCAATTACATTGATTACTATAATCCAATTATAAAATCAACTGTAAACTGAAATTAATTAATTCAAATATATTGATTAATATAATCCAATTATATATAATCAAGTATAATACAGTCCAACTGTTTATTAAAACAACAATTTAAATATTAGTCTAACTAATATTTAATCTAATGACGAAATAAAATAAAATGAGCGTGTTTAGCGAGTATTCGAACGAATGTTGCAAATTCAATACTTACCTCCCACTATTTTCGTCGAGCCTCTAACCCTCTGTGGAGTACTCGGGAAACCGTGTTTCTTAGTGGGCTAGGATCCTATAAATAACACACAACCCTGACTTTGGCCAATAAAAAGCTGTATGATATTTAACTAGGTAGATCTCACAGATCAATTGGATCTCATCCAATTCCTAGATCCGGTTAGGTGGACATCCAAGTCCGAAACATATGCATAATGTCAATGTATCCATTACATTTTCCTAACCATATCCTCTGAATCATCTAGGCCTTGGCTTTGGCCCAAAAACAACCTAATGATTCCAGTTAAGCTGGACCCATTGACGAGGAAAGTTTTGTAATCAATGTCATTGGACAAAAAGTGATCTGACTTTGGCCAATAAAAATCACGATTTGGACAAGACACCGATATACAACAAAAACTCTCATGATTCAAGTACATCCTTGATTGACAAAGGTCTTGACTTGGTCAATAAAAACCAATGCCAACTTCGGATCTTGAACAAGAATCATTCAATGGAAGGATATTTGCTTAATATAAAACGAGGGTTTTTCGCGTGCAAATTGGCTACCAATTTAATTATCTTTGTTAAGGTCTCATCATCATACACCCTTAAGCATGCATTCTAAACACATAATAAAGCGAGTATGAAATAAAATAATAATGATATGCGGATGGATATTTTACATTGATCCTAGATCAAATCTCTCCTTTCTCTCTCCCGCTAGCACTTGTATTACTTCTACCCGTTACACTACACTTCTAAAGAAACCTCTATTACATGGAGGGGAATAGGTGAGAAGAGAATACAAAGAAATAGGAGATAAGGCTGGACACGCAGGTCCAATTTAATAAATCAAATTTATTACAATTTCCAAAATCGCCCAACCCGACTATATCCATCCGATATACATTATTCAAACATCACAACCATGTATTCATACAAGCATGTTATCAATCAATCAATCAAATTAATTAATCTTGATTATTAGTGATCATCCAATGTTCAAACAAAGATTTGATTTTGTTCGAGTCAAACTCGTATTGCAAACACGTACTCAAAGTACAATTTCTACGAATTAAATTAAATTACATAATTAAATCCAATTTAATACGTATTAATTCTAATTCATTATTTAATTCCAAATTAAATATTACACTTTTATTAACGAACCTTTACGACTTAAATTCCAAATTTAATCGCAACGGGTCTCAAGCCCGATTAACATCTAATGTTTTATTTAATTAAAGTCCAATGGGCTTTTAATTAATTTCTACAGGCGTGGACTTTTGGTCAACTCGGGTCAAACCGAACAACCAAAATCCAATCGGGAGTTACCCCATAAGCCTTTAAATTAATTTTGGCCCATTAGGCCCAATTAAATAATTAAGGTCCATTAAGTCATAATTGGACCTTTTGGATTCGGTTTTGGGCCTAATTGGATCCAACCAATTTTGCCTAAACCCAACTTTGTTACAACAAAGCCCAAAAGCCCAATTACAACCTAACAAGCCCATTTCCAAAATCAAGCCCAAATTAATTAACTTATAAAATTCCAAATTTCACAATTAATTAACCTAAGTGTAATACACAATCAATTACCCAATTAACATTTCTAAAATATCAATTAGCCTAATTAATCATGCACTTTAACAATCAAATAGTGTCCAACACAATTCAATTAAAATCAAACCCAATTAACATGCTTTCAAGTCTCGGCAATTAGGGGTTTTTCAATTCGATTCGGTTTCAATCCAATTGAGTCCACAATCTTAATTCCCAAATCAATTCAATTCATCCAATGAATTAAACAACAAATCACAAAGAATTTCATGTTCTTTAAAATCGGCCAAGCCACTTTAAAGGGAAAAATGTTCCAAATCAAAATTCAATCCAATTGAACTTCAAAACATCATTAACCAATTGTTTTAAGTCATCCAATGATCAAACAAAACAAAATTACCAAGACATTAGGTTCTTCCAATTTTCGGCCAAGCCTCCAATTTGGGGAAAATTGAATCCAATCCAATTTCATGAAATTGATCACACACAATCTCAATTAAACATGTTCTAAGCATACTTAAACATCCAATTCAATTAAAACATGCTTAAACACATTTTGCCCAATTTCAAGTTTCAAATTCAACCTAAGAATTGGGGAAAATTGATCTAATCCAATTTTCTTGAAATTGATCATGCACAACTTCAATTCAACCTCATTCAAGCATATTTCATCAAACAATTCAACCAAATCATGCCTAAATCGAGTTTACCCAAATTAAAGTTTTGACCAAAATTAGCAAATTGGGGAAAATCAATCCAATGATTTTTTTTGTCAAATTGATTACATATATCTCAAATTAGATCATATATAAGCATTCTTACACAATCAATTTGTCAGAATCAAGCTAAAATCAAAAAGCCCCAAATTTGCCAAGAACCCTAATTCGGTTTTCATGCAACCAAAGCTCTAGATACCATTGTTGGAGTTTAATCAAGTCCACAAGATCACAAACAATGCATAAAAATCACAAGTTATGAACACATCAAAGGAGATGGCGGAATCAACTCACATTGAATTCGGTTTTGATGAATGAAGAACAAAGGTGCGTTTTTGAGCTCCCTCCAAGTCACGGCAGTAGCTTCCTTGACAGTGGGGCTGTGCGGTTTTGATCATCTTTGAACCTCCAAGAATCGCCCATGCAAGACTCCATTGAAGCTCCAAGCTTCAAGCTTCCATGCTCAAAGATTTCGTTTCCCTATCACCTAAGTATAACCCATGTGTGTGTGCTAGCACCATCCTTCTTCATTTGCTTCTCAAAATCGGTCTAACCAGAAAAATTGAGAAGAAATCGGCACCATGCCGTGAGAAGAGGAAGAGAAGAAGAAGAGGGAAAATGAGAGGGAAGAGAAAACGTTTTTGGCTTACCAAAACCGTGTACTGTTTTCTTAGGTGGAGAGAGAATAAAAAGCTTTTGTATATATCTCTTATTAATATTTTACCAAGTAAATAAAATAAGATATATACTCAACTTTAATTCAAAAGCCAAAAAGGCAAGGAATAAAATAATGTTATATTCCATCTCAAGCCTTTTAAAAGCTTTCAATCATTTCACATCACTATTCACATCACATCTCTTCACTTTATTAAAGTGACAAGTTGTCAAGTCACATCACTCAAAGTGACAATTGATTTGACGATTGACGCGACTAGTGATTTGACGCTTGATGTGACTTGCGTGCCGCACTCGAATTCGAAATGCGAATGCGCTCGCAATCACTCTCGGGCTCGGGTTCGCTAATTCCAAATTAACGAATTTTCCGTCGCGTCGTAATTAAATGATTACGCCTAGCGAATTCACTATTCACATCGCTAACGAATTAATTCGTTCGCCCGAATTAAAATCTAATTTTAATTCCGCGTCGAAATCCAATTTCGATTAATATATCGAATATATTAATTTTATCGATTATTCCAAATTAATCGTTCTCTCTCTTTAATTAATACTTTATCCCAGATAAAATATCTCCGCAAATAATCCCAGATTAATTTTCTCTCTCATCGAATTAATCCCAGATTAATTCTATCTCTCTCTTCTAATTAATCCCAGATTAATCAAAGTGCGAGTCATACGTCATCGGTGAATCTTCAGGAAGTGACCCATGAGATCTCCGGATATGTTGGCAGTAAATACGATCGTCGGACTGTCCGAACACGTAAGTACCTCGTACTACGTTTATATCGATTTACAAGACAAGGTTGGCTTCTAGCAAAGCGCCATGCCTACCCAATTCTCCAGAAATATTCTTACAGGAATATATAGATCTGTATCAAGCGTAGTATACCGTAGTATTGTGTATATTGGCCCAGTATCGGATAATCACGTGCTAGGGCTGGGGGTGGATAAGTTCTCCCCCGTCCGAAGCACATATCGGATGTCTGGTAACATAGTCTCTATAATCGGATATACATGACCTGGTCACAATATCCCGATTGGTTGCGCAACACTCAAGAGCACTAGTACCGTATCCTGCGTGACATCATCTCCAAATGACTGAAGTGACACTTCCATCTTGACATCACACCCAATACACTACGACTCTCTGATAAACCCAGAAGTGGTGTACACAGAACCGGTTAAAGCCCCCTACCACCAAGACCAAAGTTTATCGATTATCGTAAGTATTAGCGATGCAAGTCTCAGGTTAAGACTATACACACCTACCTCGATTTCGGCCTCCCATAGACACATAGTCATAATACCAATGGGATTCCGAGGGGTCTATCCAGAGCGAAGCTGTTTCCCGTACCATCGGTGAAACACGACCTCCTATCGCACTTGCATAAGTATCCAATACTTATATATATGAGAACTATGCCGTTGTGCCCTCACAAACACGCACAAGTGCAATACTAGCCTATTCCGCATTATCGATGTCCAGTCTCGATAATACTACGGCTAGGGATATTTAATGATTAAACCTTCGGGGACTGATACTGTCTCATATCATTCTCAGTCCAGGTACTAATCATAGGGACCTCTCTTCATTTATATATCTATGGTGATCTAATCACAAATGATGAGAGTGCAATTTCCTTGTCACATAGTTAATTTGCTACAACAACACAATGATCTGTGCAAATAGTGATGCTATGGGTCATTTTGTCCAACACACCCAAGTGTGTGGCCTCCAAAGATGCACACACCAAAGTCAAAACTCAACGGCAAGACTACGCCTTGAGTGCACGGGTATTTTACCCTTGGTGCTAGCCTAGGCAAAAATCTCAAAACTTTTAACTCGAGGTTCCTCTAGTCAATTAGACTTAAGGATCCTCAAAATCAGTGGCTTACTCTTAAACTTTAGAGTTGCGCACTTATATAAACTCAAGATATGAAAGGTTTTATTAACCCCTTGGTCCCAACCCACTTGTATCTTTTATAATGTCTTTTATTATAAACAAATGATTTATATTTATTAACCTTAAAGGTAATAAATCTCTAAGTTCATCACTGAATAATTACTTAGCTAAGGGATAACCAATACACTCTTTATTTCTTAGAAAGTCTCTAGATGCTAGCACCCTAAAATAATCATGCCAATTCTAATCATACATAGAATCATCAAGCGTATGAGTTTTAATATGTTGGAATTATTTTAGGCATTAAATAACTTTGATTAATATTTAATTATGATATTTCATTTTATTTTATTCAAATAAATTTATTATTCATGTTTTTCTGCAGACGCATGAACTTTAAATGCAATTTCATAATTCAAATCTTAACCACATCATGCAAAACTTATGCCTAAAATTAGTTTCAGGGTGTTAGCTTTCCAACGAGCTTTTAAACACCCAATTTCGAGTTCAAACGAGTGAGAAATAATCAAAACAAAAACGGCGCGCTGATACCACTGTTGGGAAGCGGCCGCGAGTGCGCAGTGGAAAATCAAAATTATTATGCCACTTTTCCTTTGCCCAAGACCCATTTGTTTTGATTATTCTGCAAGCCTAGGCATGTTACTATATATTCTAAGCATAAAACTAATAAAACATGAAAAGAAAATAAACCTAAACATGCTAACTATCATAAGAACTCTAATTAAAATAAAGAAAGAAAAAGACTTACTTGAACTGAAGACTATTCTAGTCCTCCCTCTAATATACAAGCTTTTCTCGAACTCAGTAAGCTCTTCCATGTTCCAAAGAGCCACCCAAGTGTGTGGCCTCCAAAGATGCACACACCAAAGTCAAAACTCAACGGCAAGACTACGCCTTGAGTGCACGTGTATTTTACCCTTGGTGCTAGCCTAGGCAAATACCTCAAAACTTTTAACTCGAGGTTCCTCAAAATCAGTGGCTTACTCTTAAACTTTAGAGTTGCTCACTTATATAAACCCAAGATATGAAAGGTTTGGTGTAAGAATTTGTGAAGAATTCTTTGGGTTTATATAGTGCTCCAAAGACAACAAAATTAATTAAAAATCTGATGTGGGATAAAATCTAATTTAATCTTAGCCATTGGATCTTAATTTAGTGTTTTAATGAGATTATAAAACCCTAAAAGAGTTTGGGCCGAATTGGAATTCAAAACAAATAACCAAAAAAATATTTACTATTACCGTTTTTATTCACGTGAATAGTACTTTTTTTAAAATTCCAATTCCCATAGTGCCCCAATAGTCATTCACCAATCCCTAAGCCACTATGGAACCTCATAAATGATCTATTCAATAATTAAACACATTGAACCATTTATGAACAATTCCTACAACAATCATATATGTTGTTATATTTGTACTGTGCACTGTTAACCATTGATTTCGACTTTGTTGTGTGTGACCTTTTGGGTTCCCCTCAAGTTGGACATGAAATGAATCATGATAATTTAATCGAACATAAATTATCCTCCGATTAGATGGTCTTTCGATTTCAATTTCCAATGTTGACATCTAGCAACATTCCAAGGACCCCAAATGAAAAGGAAAGATATACATACCCATTATGTATACGATTTACATATGATACGTTCCATCGCCTCACTGTATCCCCATATATTGACCTAGTGTACGGAAATTGTCTACCCATATGGTCAAAAGTATGATGTTGATAGTGTCATGAATCGTGCTAACCCAAGAATCTCACATGATTCTTCCGCTGTGGCCACAGTCTCAAGCACTGATCACACATATCAACCCGCGAACTGGAATACTACTCTTATAAGAAAATATTATCTGAGAGAGTGTCGATTCTCTGTTGTATCTTTACAAACTTTATGTGTTTCAACCAATGACCCAATCATACCCTTATGACCAGATATTTTGAACCGGGGAAGGAGAATGTCAAAGTTATTTGATCCACACATAAGATTGTAAAGACCTCAAGTCAAAGGGCTAGTCATATAATCGATACATGAAAGTTCTCACAGACACATGAGATAAACACTCCATATGAAAACTTTCGACGGTCAGTTTGATGTACACGAGTAACTCATGCATCCATGTGATACACCAACCAGACGGATCTCCGCTAGTAGCCTATGGGATCGCCTACCCCACTTAAGGGCGGATCATATCATCATGCTAGTCTCTCCGCTTTGTGAACGGCCAGATTATTCACAAAACTATGTCTAGGAACATTTAAGAGAAATGATTCTCATAAGGCGTGGAAGCCATCATCTAATTACTCCAAGGGCTTTATTACATTGTTGATGATTCATATAAGTTATGTAAGACACGTATAATAAAGATTTCCATTTTATTAATTAATGAAAATATTACAAATACATTTACATATAGCCCATCCACAAGTTGGGTATATGGCATATCTCTAACAATAAGCCACGGGTCTAATGCGTTTCTTGATAAGATAAGGCCCAAAAAAATGCATACTGAGCTTGTTTGTCACCCTTTTAGCTAATGACTACTGTCGATAAGGCTGAAGTTTCACCCAAACCCAGTCCCCTACTTCAAATTACTTGTCTACTCTATGTTTGTTGGACAATGTAGTCATACGTTCCTGAGCTTTATGCAAATTGATCTTGAGTTTAACTAACATATCATCTCTCTCCATTAAATCAAAGTCAATGGCTTTTAAAGACGAATTGTCTCTTACATACATTGGCACAGAAGGCGGGGGTCTGCCATACACTATTTGGAATGGAGTAATTCCAGAGCTAGTATGGTAAGAAGTTTTAAAACAAAACTCTGCCCAGGGTAACAAAACCACCCACCTCTTAGGACATGTTGAACTAAAACACCTCAGATATTGCACCAAGCACCGGTTAACAACTTCTGTTTGACCATCGGTTTGAGGATAGTAAGAGCTACTTGTAAATAGTGTGGTGCCTGCAGCCTAAAACAATGCCTTCCAAAACCTACTGAGAAAAATAGGATCTGTGTCAGAGATTATGGTTTTTGGGAAGCCATGCAATTTGCATACCATATGGACAAATAACTGGGCCACTTGAGGTGCATTGAATTGAGAATGGAGGCTGCCCAAGTGGATGTATTTGCTAAGTCTGTCAACTACCACAAAGATTACTGTGAATCCTTTGGAAGTTGGCAGCCCTGTTATGAAATCCATAGAGATATATTCCCATGGTTGCTCTAGTATTGGTAGAGGTTGGAGTAACCCTTGTGGGCTGGTAGTCATATATTTGACTTGTTGGCAGATAATTAGCAACATATTCCTTTATATCCTGGTGCATTCCTGTCCAAAAAAAATTATGCTGAGTTCTTCTCAAGGTTTTTAGTACACCACTGTGGCCTCCAATATGGGAATCATGCATCTCAGAGAAGATTTATTGCTTTAAGGAAGAATTGACACTGATTACCTACTTGTCTTTGTAATACAACATGTCATTGATGATTTTATAATTAGGGTAGTGTCGTGGATTGTTCTGAATTTCTAAGAGCAGTTGGCTTAAATCTTGTTGAGAGCTTGTTTCTGCTCTAACTTGATCCAAGAAGCCAAAAACTGGAGCAGTAATAGCATTTAAACGAAGGATCATGGACATAGTATCAGCTGCTGTATTTTTGGCACTAGGTTTATATTGGAATTCATAATCAAAACCCAATAACTTGGGCATGTATTGTTGCTGCTCTGGTGTTTGAATCACCTACTCCATATGATTCTTCAAACTCTTATGATCAGTCCGAATGATAAAACACCTACCCAGTAAATACTGCCTCCACTTCTGTACAGCTTCTACAATGGCCACTAAATCCCTCACATAAGTGTATGCTTTTCTTAATATCTCACCGAGTTTCTTACTAAAGTAAGCTATGGGATGGTTCTGCTGCATTAAAACTTCTCCAATTCCTTCATCGCTAGCATCAGTTTCCACGAAAAATGGTTTCTGAAAATTTCGCAAAGAGAGAACTGGTGTGGTGGTCATTGCTTTTTTAAGGACTTGGAATGCACCATGAGCTGGAACAGTCCAATGAAAAGAATTACCCTTCAACAAATCAGTGAGTGGAGCAGCAATCAATGAATAATTCCTCACAAATCTTCTATAGTAACCGGTAAGGTCAAAGAAAGCTCTCAATTCTCTCATAGTTGCTGGTACATGGTAATGCATCATAGCTTCTATCTTAGAGGAATTTGGTTCCAAGCTTTTTTCTGAAATCAAGTGCCCCAGGTATTCAATTCTGTTTTGGCCAAATACACATTTGCTAGCCTTAGCAAAGAATTGGTTTGCTGACAAGCATTGCAATGTACTTATGAGATGGTGTAAATGCAGATCCCAAGTAGGACTATAAAAAAAGGATGTCATCAAAGAATACTATAACAAATTTTCTTAAAAATAGTTTGAAAATATGATTCATATTAGACTAAAATGTAGCATGAGCATTGGTTAAACCGAAGGGTATTACCAGAAACTCATAGTGGCCCTCGTGTGTTCTGAATGTTATTTTCGCCACATCCTCAGCAGCTACCCTGATCTGATGATAACCAGCTCTTAAGTCCAGTTTGGAAAAGACTGACGCACCAAGTAGTTCATCAATGAGTTCATCTACTGTTGGAATAGGGAATTTGTCCTTAACTATCACAACATTAAAGGCCATATAGTCCACACAAAACCTCCATGACCCATCATTCTTTTTAACCAGCAACAATGGGCTAATATTCGGCTGGATAATCCATTCCTTCAACATTTCATGGTTCCAACTTGCTATCCACTGTGGAAGGTATATCTGATTTTGTTTGAACTTTTAAGTGAAAACAAGTTGCTATGGACTCAGTAGCAATCATTCTCTTTAGCTGAGGAAGAGTCATGGAATCCAGAGCTAATTTAGGATCCCCTGACAAGGTAATTGTCATGCCCCCCAAGTGAACTTCATTAACTACTCCTTGTAATCCATTAAAATTGGTCCAAGCACCTCTAGCCACTGCACTCATAGTACTAACTCAGCCCCCTGAATTGGTAAGACAAAAAAATCCACTGAGAATTGTTGACCTTGAATCACAATAGGAACAGATGGGCAAATACTCTCACACTTAAGTGTTTTTCCATTTCCCACCATGACCTGAAACCTTTTAGAAGCTACAGCCTCTAGTCCAAGGTATGTCAGTATCCTTTGCTGGAAAAAATTATAGGTACTCCCACTATCAATCATAACTTTTATTTCCTTTCCTTTGATTGACCATAACAACTTCAGAGTCTTTGGGTATGGATATCCAGACAGTGCATGGAAGCTTATTTCTGGCTTTTGTTTCCCATTTACAATCTCAGTCCACTTCTGGGAAGTACTCCTCTCATGCCTTTCATTTTCTTCCTGATCTTCATCTCCGGGATCTATCATTAATAACAGTTTAGCCTTGCACTTGTGACCATGGTAGAATTTTTCCTCACAATTGTAACACAGACCCTTATCTCTTTTGACTTGCATTTCTGCTGGTGTCAACTTCCTAACTGACCATCCATTAATTACAGAGTTGCCTACCTTACTATCTGATATATTTTCAGTAGGAACAAGATTAACGATTGACCCAACAAACATAACAATTAACCCTATTTGATTGTTAAAAGGAAACCTAAATTCCCTTAACTTTTCCTCCTGCACTAATGCCAAATCCATGGCTTCCATGATGCTTACTACTCTTAAAGATAACACTTCCATTCTTATATAAATCTTTAATCCATATATGAAGCAATTCAGTAAATAACTGTTGTTTAGTCCATTTACCTTGTTAGAGAGCACTTCAAACTCTTTGATGTAAGCTTTGACAGTTGAGGACTGAGTTAATTTGAACAAAGCCCCCTCATGATTCTCAAACATGGATTCCCTAAATCTTGATGCAACAGCTTCCAAGAAAGAGTCCCACGACCTCAGTTGGCCATTTTTCCTCATCCAAGAATACCATGACAAAGCTTCACCTTCCCAATGTTATACTGCTATGGATATTTTTTGCTCATCCGGGGTGGGATATGTGTCAAAGAAATGCTCTATCTTCAACCTCCATCCAGCGACATCTTGCCCATCAAACTTGGGTACTTCCAATAGAAAATTTTTATACCACACAGTATTGAAATTGGTTTCTGTTTCACCATGACCTACTTGACGATTTGCCTGAGTTGTTCCCCCTCCCGCATCCAAACGTGTAGTAAGGTTTCGAAGCAAGTTCTGAATCTCCTGAACTGCAGAAGCAGTTTCTGAAAACTTTTGGGCTTGCTCATCTATCTGTTGTTGCAAACCAGCCATTTACGAACTGGTATCTCCATTGTTGTTGTTTCTCCACATTGTTTCCTCTCAATGAAAGCACCAAATGTTAGGTTTAGATTCGAGATTAATCCCACAAAACTCTCCAAATTTCTGTTGTTTAGGAAAATGATTTATTATCCCATTATGTACAACTTACAACCTTTTATATTATGTTATTAGGGCTTAACTAACTGCTAACAACTCTCAGATGTTGCTAACTAATCACCACTACTTTCATAACAACATTTGAATGCCCAACTACTTTTACCGCCAATTACTAAAGCCTTATTCTAACTCAGCACATAATCTTTGAATCCCCTTGCCTTGGAGCTGATCCTCTGTATCCTAACCCTCTTATCTAGGTGTGACTCCCTCTGTTGCTGCTCCATCGTAACAAGGTATTCGTAGTGGATACCATTACAGTGATCCTAGAAAGGCGTGGTTATTTTTTCATTTTATTCATGAAGGTTATTGTCATCCTTTTTATCTAGAACGATGTCAATAACTTTCGTTGCTCTTAACTAACCCGAAGCGTCATTTTCAAAGTGTCTTTAATCTTCGTACTACATTGCTACCATCTGGGCCTAAATTTACTTACGGATCCAATTGAATCAATCCCTAATTTTTTTTATGGTCATTTATTCTCGATAGTATCCATATTGAATCTTACATATCGAAAGAGGTCTCATCATTCTCATTCTAGTTGCTCATTTGGTTGTGCTTTCCACTCTCTTAAGTCATATATGGGTCGTTCTTTAAGGAGGAGCCGCTATAAGTAGTGTACTTAAAATTGAGTCTAATCAGGTCTTGCTCTTTTTATCGGGTAACAAACTTGTTAACTTATCCAGTTAAATTGATTATCATATCTATAAATCCCTTTTGATGAGTTCTTGTTTGAAGTTTTTGTTTGCTCTGAAGTACTAGAGATGCTAGCGCTAACCGTATTGCAATAGGTAAATGACTTCATGAGGCATGATGCTAGGTGTAGGGTAATGGTTAAGGTGTATCTAGTTTTGGCCTCAATATCGGGGTGTGGCTATTGGGATATATGCCCTAGAACTTCATTAAATTTATGATTGAAATTATTTGTTTGAAATAAAAGATGCATTATTCATTTATCAATTGTTTTGATTTAAATAACATATTATAAATTTTATACCTTTTCCTTGATTACTTATATGCTTTCAGGCTGAGTGTATAAATGTCATACACAAGAGGATTTAACTTCGAAATTAGTAACATAAAATAGTCCATAGAGAGCAAACAAAGCGGACACTTTCTTTGTGATTTATCTATAGTTGTGGTCCCTTTTATTTATGTATGATGACTTTGATTCGGGATCATTCATGTGATGATATGAGAATTGATGCACCTTATATGATGTGATTATATAGGACTAGCACCAGATAGAAATGAATTTCTTATAATATCCGTTAAAAGAAGAAATTAATGTTAATATACTAGATGGCCAGTTATGGATTGATCTGAATCCTGAGTGTACTATGAACTCCTGCATAGCAGGTTGTGTCATTAGATTTAAAAGGTGAGGTTGGTGTAGAAATCATGACCAATAACTACGTATTTTGGGGATACAGTTTGGTGTGTAGCTGTTGACGTTTTATATAGATATGGAGTTCACTCCTTTTTGTGAGAAGTGGAGGAGTATCTTCCTTAAGTGTTGATTAGGTACTTAAACAATTAGGGCGCTCAAAACTTTCTGTTACGAATAGAAGGATTAATATTCATAATAGTTATAAATAAATCACTCATTAGAGAATCAATGGTACTTAACGTAAATTAATTATAGGGGTATAACAGATATTTAGACCTGACTCTAATAATGAGATACTCATTAAGGGTCAACCCGTATGTAATGACTATATCGATGGACAATGACGTAGTTTGGCTCATATAATATATATACGGCAATGACAGTGCAGCTTTAGGTTCTTAGTAGAATAACCTAAACTTAATAATTTGAAATATTTAATTAAAAATTTTAATAAATATTCCAGGATTATTGGAGCTCGGAAATATAGGTCCATTTGGTTTCCGTGCTAGCTCGACATACTGTAGCAAATTAAATATAATTGGATAGTCCAATTATAAACTCACATATATTATAATTATTTATATGATTAATAATATTTTTATCACTAATGGAACTTATATATTTTTAATATATTTTTTTATTTAATATAAATGTAACATCCCCAATTCGGAGATGTTATCGGCAGGTAATAGGCCGTCCTACACCCCTGAGCCTCTAACTATCTGACAACTGTTAATCTGATTTCATATATAAACTCATGCATGGAACCAATGCCCAACTATATCAACATAAATGCATAGCTATTTTCATACTAAATACTCAATTTTATTATACATTATAACTCTGACAGTGAATACTCATAGTGCATTACATATGCAATATTTACTACATGACACATGTCATTCCCTGACTCTAATTGAACTGAACTCTATCTATGACTTGACCTGGTGGACCAAACACCATAGTGACTGCCATTAGTATCCATCCTCTCGAGCTCGTCCTCCGGGAATACCTGCAAAATAGAGAAACTGGGAATGAGGGGATTAGACCATTTAAACGATCTAAGTGAGTGGACGATTTAAAACAAATACTGTGTACTTTTATGAAAACTCATGATTCTAAAATCGAAACTATTACCAGAAATCTACATTTCTCTGAAAAACTCTTTCCTTATCTGAAAGCACAACTTTTTCAATAAACGTTTTCTGAAAAAAAAAATTCATGTCTGTAAAACTCTGAGTCTTTCTGTAAAACCTATTTTTGTATCTAAAACTTCTTTTGGAAAACTATCATTTCTGAAAACTGCATTTCTGAAAACCTTATCTCTGAAATCCTGTCACTGGAAGCTATCTCTGAAAATCTTGACGTATGGGGGTGTTAAGTATCATCGTCATCTCATACGCCCAACTAGAGCTAGGAGTGCAAACTCATTACATTGGGGCGTTACGTATCGCCGTCCCCCAAAGCATGCCACCACATATCCCCGAAACTAGTGGTCTTGGTGCGTTACATATCACCATCCCCCAAGCCACTGAACTAGAACCGGGGGTGCTGATTTATGCTACCCTTTAGGCTCTAAATCTAGGATTTAGGGGCATCTGTCATCCCTAGACCTGAACTGCGTGTGCACATGATCTTTGAGTCCGTCAATTCCATATTTGTGTCAAGTTACATACTGAGGTGGGTTTTTCCCCCATGCCTCGAAAACATAGAGACATACTTTGAAAACATCTATTTTCTAAATCATTTCTCAATATATGCTCAATCAAAATATATTTAAAAGTGAACTTGTCTAACGCCTTAAAACGAGAAAGTAAGTCTGATATTTAAAACAATCATAATATAAAATCAACTTACGAAAAGAGTGACCACTCACTGATTTGGAATCTGGTTGGCATTATTCTCTTGCTGAAGGCAACTGTGGTTCCTGTAATGATCTATAATTGGTAACTTAATCAGAATACTGGTCGCGGAATATGCTTTGAAACTATTATCACTACATGATGTTCTATGTTTGTGCTATGGTAAATTACATGTATATAAGATGATACGAAGCCTTTTGGGTGGTCTCTAATATCCTGAGCTGAAACTGGATTGGTTAAAAAATTTATCCTGAGAAATGGTCACGCGTAGCGACGCAAAGCTTTGCGCGTCGCGACGCGCGCCTGGGCAGGGTCGAGGTAGAAACTAATTCTTGTATCGCGTCGTGATGCTGGCCTATGGCCTCGTGACGCGCTCATGACATAATTGAAACAGAGGCCATCTGTTTGCCACGCATCGCGACGCTGAGCCATTTACGCCACGATGCGCGGCTGGTTTCAGGACCAAACATGACTTCTTCCAAGACCATGCTCAAGTAAATCCTCACTTCTATATTAGCCTTTCACATAAGCACTTCTCCAACTTCAACATTACTCAAAATCCATCTCAACTCATCAACCCAACACAACCATCATCTAGAATCCTTTAATTACCGAGTATAATATCGTCAACATATTCAAACACAAATAAACCTCATTACATATTTATACTCTTAAAACACTTCTCAAAAGACATGCTAACAACTAATTCAAAGCCAATTTGACAATTCCAAATTCTAGGGTTTATAAGGTGCGAATTTGGACTTCTATATTTCAAACTTACAATTAAAGATTAAAGGAGGAAAATAGGATAAAAAACTTACTTTGCATAGGATGAACTTGGAACCTTCAATTGTTGGATCCAAAATAGCTTGAGGGTGGAGAAGAAAATCTGAAGAACTCTCTCCACACCCATATATTTTTAGCCTTGAGGAAGATGATGGAATAATTCCTTTTTATAGGCAAAATGGGTGGCTATAATTAAGCCACATCACTCCAAGTCTAAACTATTCCCAAAATTACTGTAGTAGCCACGGAAATCTCGATTTTTGACCCGTTTTGGTTTGAATTTGGAAACTATTTCATATTACATGAGTTTCACTATGAGTTAGCAACCAGAACCTTTGTCAAACTGATCGTTCATTCTTTAACTAATAAGTATGCATCGCTCTTCTTCTAGTATTAATATATGTTTCATGCATAATACCTCATGAATTCTTGATTGAATGGTAATTCCTCGTCCTTATTTCATAAAATTCCCGCTGAATACTTAATACTACTGTCTAATTACAACTACTGTTATGCCTTACAGAAATCTCATTTTTAGACTTCTAACTATACTCAACATCACTTGTCTCCACCGGGTTCTTCCTAATGGATATTTTCAAACTTTTCTAGAAATACTAGCGTTCTTCCATGGTTAAGCCTTTTGCATGTACTGATTCCATTCTGGTGCAAGTGTATAAAAGAATAATCTCTTGTATAATCCCTTAGCACTGTTTACACATCACAAACCAGTATTCATCTCCATAACTTAACTATTTAACTATATATTTTCTCACTAAACTTCAACTGCTTAAGGGTTCTGTTATTCCATGTTCTCACATCTCTGACTATTCATAATGCATGGTCAGTTTCTTCATGTACCTCTTGCTTACCATTGTTATCTATTGAATGGCTTTTGT
>SKCR01030737.1:0-109407 GCA_019454045.1 Zanthoxylum bungeanum
ACATAAAATGACATAGCCAACTTCTGTCTCTCTGACATAAATGCATTTATCACACTCATTGATTTTGAAACCATTTGCTAACATGGTGTCATCAAACTTTTTATGCCATTGTTTCGGAGCTTGTTTTAATCCATACAAGGATTTAACCAACTTACAGACTTTCTTTTCTTGTCCTGGAGCTATAAAGCCTTTAGGTTGTTCCATGTAAATTTCTTCATCTAAATCTCCATTTAGAAAGGTTGTTTTCATATCCATCTGATGTACCTCAAGATTGCGCAAAGCTGCAATCGCTATTATCATCCTTATGGAATTTATTCGCGTTACAGGAGAATAAGTATCAAAGTAATCAAGACCTTCACGTTGTCTGTAACCTTTAATTACAAGTCTTGCTTTGTACTTGTCAATTGATCCATCTGCCTTCATTTTCTTCTTGAAAATCCACTTGGATCCTAAAGGTTTACATCTTGGAGGAAGATCCACTAACTCCCAGGTGTGATTTTGTAAGATGGATTCAATTTCACTATTGATGGCATCTTTCCACAAAGCACCATCAGCTGACCTTACAGCTTCGTTATAGCTTTGAGGATCATTTTCTAGCAAAAATGTCAAAAAATCTGGACCAAATGATTTTTCCGTTCTAGCTCTTTTGCTACGTCTTGGTTCAAGTTCAACAACTTGTTGATCCTCCGGAACATTTATTTGTTCTCGGTCCTGACTATCTTCAATGATAGTCTCATGTACCCGTTTGTGTACATTTGAATTCGAATTAGTTTTACAAGGAAAAACGTATTCGAAAAATGATGCATTCCTTGACTCCATTATCGTATTCTTGTGAATATCTGGTATATTAGACTCATGCACAAGAAATCGATAAGCATTACTGTTCTGTGCATATCCTATGAAAATACAATCAACAGTTTTTGGTCCTATCTTCACCTTTTTAGGTGGAGGAATAACTACCTGGCAAGACACACCCCACCACTCGTAGAATTTGTAGGAAGGTACTCTTCCTTTCCACATCTCATAAGGAGTTTTCCCTGCATCTTTCCGTGGTACCTTATTTAAAAGGTAATTAGCTGATAAAACAGCTTCTCCCCACATATTCTGAGGTAAGCCAGAGCTGATTAACATAGCGTTCATCATCTCTTTCAATGTACGATTCTTCCGTTCTGCAATCCCATTGGATTGAGGTGAATAAGGAGCTGTGGTTTGATGTATGATTCCATTTTGTTCACAAAGTGATTCAAAAGGGAAAACATACTCACCACCACGATCACTTCTCAACTCCTTAATTCTTTTGTTCAATTGATTCTCAACTTCATTCTTATAGAGAACAAATTTCTCTATAGCTTCGTCCTTGCTTTTCATCAAATACACATAGAAAAATCTAGTGCAATCATCAATAAAGGTAATAAAATATTTATTACCGCCTCTCGATAGTATTGAATTAAAATCACATACATCGGTATGAATAAGATCAAGTGGTTCGGAGTTTCTTTCAATACTATGAAAAGATGATCTAGTTAGTTTTGCCTCAACACAAGTATCACACTTATGTTTGTTATCAATTTTAAAATTTGGAATGTGGTTCATGTTAATCAATTTCCGTAATGAATTAAAATTAACATGTCCTAATCTACCATGCCATAGATTAGAGTACTCAACAATATAAGCAGAAGAACTCGCTTTATTGATATTCTTAGGTTTAACAACCATTACATTGAGCTTAAAAAGCCCATCAGTTACATACCTTTTTCCCACATACATCCCATTTTTAGTTAAAATTACTTTATCAGACTCGAACACCATCCGGAATCCATGCTTGTTCAGAAGTGATCCAGACACAATTCTTCCGTATTTCTGGTACATACAGAACGTTGTTCAAAGTCAACTCTTTCCCAGAGGTCATCTTCAGAATCACCTTGCCTTGACCTTCAATCTCAGATGTTGCTGAATTTCCCATGTATAATTTTTCCCCATTACCAGTAGGCTCAAATGAAGAAAACATGCTCTTGTCTGAGCACACATGTCGAGTGGCACCAGTGTCAATCCACCACTCTCTTGGGTTAGAACCCACCAGATTCACCTCAGAAACCACAGCTGAAAGGTTAATGTCTGAAACATCTTGAGTCGTATTTTCCATCACATTAGCCTCTTGATTCTTTTCTTCTTCGGCAGTCTGCACTCAGAAGACTTGTGACCCATTTTGTCACAGTTGAAGCATCTTCCTTGAAATTGGATTTCTTGGAAACTCCTCCTTTAGGGCCCATCTTTGACCCTTTGTTCTTAGGGTTCTTGTTCTTATGGCCATGTTCAACAACATTTGCTTTGGCCTCATGAGTTATTCCTCTTTGTCAGATACTCTGTAATCTTCCTCAATTCTAAGCTTAAGAACCAAGTCTTCAATGCTCATTTCTTTTCGCTTATGCTTTAAATAATTCTTGAAATCTTTCCAACCAAGTGGTAGTTTTTCAATTATCGAGGCTACTTGGAAGGTTTCACTTAAAACCATCCCCTCAGCATGAATTTCTGCTAGAATAATTTGCAATCTTGTACTTGACTTAATACAGTTTTGGAATCAACCATCTTAAAATCTAGGAAACGGCCTACGACAAATTTCTTAGTACCGGCATCCTCAGTTTTATATTTTCGATCTAAAGATTCCCAAAGCCATTTTGCTGTTTTCATCCGGCATACACACTGTACAAGGAATCACTCAGCCCATTCAGCACATAATTCCTACATAGGAATTCAGAATGTTTCCAAGCATCGATCGCACTGATCACTTGGATATCAATCTCACCCTCCACGGGTTCAGGAGCATCTTCCTTTAGAAACCTCGCAAGGTTCAACGTGGTCAAGTAGAAAAACATTTTCTGTTGCCACCGTTTAAAATTCTGTCCACTGAATTTTCAGGTTTTTCTGCAGCAGGATTGACATGGCTCACATGTCCAACAGGTTGTCTAGCCACAGAGGCAGTAACACCTTGGCTAGCCACAGCGGATGCCATATTAAGCCCAGAGGCTGAAGCAAGTTGGCCAGCCGAAGAGGCTGCCACTGCACTTTGGCCAGCCACGGGGGCTGCCACAATATTCTGGCCAGCCGAAGAAGCTGCCATATTCGGATCTACTGTGTTTGGACTGTTTTCCATATCCACAGAGTCAAATTGTTTTAAGACTATTACAATTTATTTGTTTACTGTGTTCTTACAATCGACTTTGAACAAGCAGTAAAACGAACAGAAAATAAAAACAGTGAAACAATTAACAACAGTAAACAGAAATAATAAAACAGAGGATAATTAACAGGAGCAGTAAAGCAATGAAGAATTCCGAGGCTTGTTGAAGGGTACAACAATCTCCTTAAAACAAATTCGCCCCCTACCGAAGGTGCAGTAGAACTTGAGACGCTTGTTTCCCAGGATGCAACGGAAACAAACAAGTATGGGCACCACCAATCTTGTTTCCAACGAACCACAAAGTGTTTTGAACTCCCCCAAAAGATTTTGGAAATTCTAGTATTTGCCTTGTGTGTACTGTGTGTATTCCCCAAAAACGAAAAAACACTTCCTTATTAAAAGAAATTATAATGCCAATTAAATCTCATCAATGGGAGGCTTTCCACTTGTTGTAACCATCAAACTAATTAAATTATTTTTTATGGAATTCAAAAGGTTTGGAAAAAAAAATAAAGAGACATCCAAAAATTGGCTAGGCCGGGCCTGCACATTTTGGTCCGACATTCGTGTACGCAGGACACGCGGGTGCACACGAGCCAAGCTTGATTCGGATTTGATTTGCACCCCCCCCCCCCCCCCGCGCACGTAGAGAGAGCCTCTATCCTTATAACTCTTACCCATCTACGTATAAGCAATCATATATAAGCATAATATTCACTCTATAGCTTTCCCATATGGGACAAGCTTACTTTTCTTTTTTTTTTTTCCAACACCAATGGGTGAACTTTGAGCAACAATTTCTCATTCACCCAAGCACCATTTTAAGCATATGAATATACCATTTCGAAGTACTCACGGAGGAGTATCCGAATCATTCAATAACAACCACTAACAGGAAGTGGACCATGCTTAAAATTGAGCCTCAAAATGCTTATGCATAAGTATTTTTCCAACAATTTAACCGGTATAGTATAATTTATTCAGACCGATTCCTCACGCTTTAGAAATATTAGAAAAGAGCATAATATTTTATCTAACACGATATAGACAACTCAGACAATTTCATGTCTTCAATAAGATATATAACACTAAGATTCGTGTAGAGATTTTTCTTATTACATCATATGCAACTAATATATGATACTTATGGCGAGACTACTAGCTGCCCAAAGGTCTCATCTGTAACCTCTTGACTTTCAGGACTCTGCGAGAACCAGGCCTGTCCCTTGATACAAAAGTAGCAGTTATTATTGTTAGGGTTGGTGCTTGGAGCGCCAATCCGGATCGTATTTATGTCCGATTCATGAATACAAATAATACATTTTCCATAATATTACTTATATATGGTTGCACATTTTGTTTTTACAAACGTATTCGATCTAATAACTATTAGATTGAAACTAAATCTGATTTAGTGATATATATATATATTAGACAAAGACCCATGATTTACAATATAGTGCGCAGTTACAATGTAGTTTGTAATTGACATTAGGAAGTGTCACTATATGTTTTATATTTCCTAAATAAAGTTCTTGATCAAGATTTATTAACACGGGTGATGAGCGGAAAATATATCAATATTTACCGCCAATTTTACCTAATATTTTGTTTAGTTTCTCGGGTTTGATGAACGTTTTGATGTGTTATTATGTGTTTTGCAGATAAATAAAGTATCAGGACTTAATGAAATCAACTCGGGGCTAAAACGATGAAATGCAAAAAATGGAGAAAACAGAAATTTACTATACGCGTCACAAAGTGCAGTCCTAAATTCCAATTTTGTGCAAGTTTGGTATTTTGGCCATAACCTTATCATCCGAATAAATATCTACAACTTTGAAGTTTTAAATATTTTCGAATGATGAAGTTTGCTAGACCGCAATTGATGAATAATCCATTGTATTTTGTGTAATTACTATAGTCATTTTCAAAATATAAAATAAAATTAATAAATTTTGTTTTACCAAACTTCCACTAAACATGCTTGCATGTTTGGTGGAGGATTTGGTGCCATGTTTGATGCCATGTTTGGTGGAGCAATTGGTGGAGAAATTGGTGGAAGCCTTTAGATTTTCCTATAAATACCAAGCTAAACTTTGTAAATTTTCCAAGCTTTCTTTGGAGGAATTTCTCCATGAAAACCTAAAGGAAAGTGTCTTGTATATTTATTTAAGTTTTCTTGTATTTTCTTTTTATTTAATTAATAAAATTTTGTGTGTTTTCATTTATAGCATGAGCAGGTAATCTCATTCTGCTTGGGTGAAAATGTGAGTCTTTTAATATAATGAATTAGATTAATCTCCATTATTTTAATTAAAATTTGGATTAATTAGTTACCGCCTATATGGCCGGTTTAGGTGACAACCTTATTTACCGCCTATATGGTCGGTTTTACATTTCAGACGTAGTTTTTGTTGGGTTCTCTAAGAACAATCCTAGGATCAATTAAGCATAAATATTGTGTGAATAATCAACGAAGTTTGCAGAATAACTTACATTTATCGGTTTCTTGGATGTTGGAAAGTTCAAAACTTTGAATCCTTTGATGTTGTATGTTGAGCTCCAAGCTTTGATCTTTGAATTCCAAACACTTGGAAGTGGTTTCCCTAACACCTTGGATGACTCCTTAATGTGTGGTAGCAAAGAAGAAAAATTGCAACAAAATTTCTATCTTGGAAGGAGAGGTTCACAGCAAAATGAGAAGAAGAGGGAGAAAAAGTTTTCAAGAATTTGATTTGTTGTGTAATTGATTTCCAAAAGTCAAATTACCATTTACCAAAAATAATATTTGGTATATATCATTCCAAATCAATGACAAAGTGTGTAGGATAAGCCACCAACAAATCCACCACCAACTTCTATCATCAAAAAGTCTATAAAGTTGACTAGTGATGTGACTAGGTGTGGGCCTCACTTTAATTCAAAATCCAAGTGGGCCCGTAAACACATTCCGAGCTCAGGTTCGTTAATTCAAATTTAAAGAATTTTTCGTTACGACTTAATTAAATCAAATTTAAGTAAATAATAATGCCTTACAAACGTATTACGAAAGTCGCTCGCGAGTTAATTCTAAATTACTTCGTTCGAAAGAATTAAAATCCAATTTTAATTCCGTTATGAAATCTAATTTCATTTAATATATCGAATATATTATTTAATCGATTAATTCCAAATTAATCGTTCTCTCTCTTCTAATTGAATTTTATCCCAGATAAATTCTCACCGTAATTAATCCTAGATTAATTTTCTCTCTCTCATAATTAATCCCAGATTAATTCTATTCGAGTCAAACGTCATCGGTGAATCTTTGGGAAGCGACCCATGAGATCCCTGGATATGTTGGCAGTAAATCTGATTATCGGGCTATCCGAATACATGTGTACCCGGTACCACGTTCTTACCGATTTACAAGATATTGTTGGCTTCTAGCAAAACACTGTGCCTACCCAATTCTCCAGAAATATTCTTTAAGGAATATATAATCTTTTTCAGGCGTAATATATGTAGCATTGCGTATTGCGATCCAGTATCAGATGTCACATGCAAGGCCTGAAGCTGGAATAGTGTCTGCCCCGTACGAAGCATATATCGGATCACAAGCAACTAGTCTCTTTAATCGGATAATCATGACCTTGTCATATTATCCCGATAGTTGCAACATATTAGATTACCAGTTCAGTATCCCTGCGTGATCATCATCTCCATATGACTGAAGTGATACTTCTATCTTGACATCACACCCAATACATTACGATTCTCAATAAATCCAGAAGAGGCGTACACAAAACCTGTTAAAGCCCCAGACGACCAAAACCAAAGCGTATTGATTGTCGCAAGTATTAGCGATGCAAGTCTCAGGTTAAGACCAAATACACCTACCCTGAATCGGATTCCCATAGACACATAGTCATACTACCAATGGGATTCCGAGGGGTCTATCCAGAGCGAAGCTGTTCCCATATCATCGGTAAACACAACCTCCTATCACACTTGCATAAGTATCCAATACTTAAATATGTGAGAACTATGTCGTTATGCTCCCACAACGCGCACAAATGCAATACTACTCTATTCCGCATTATCGATATCTAGTCTCGATAATACTACGACTGGGGATATTTAATGATTAAACCTTAGTAGATTGATACTGTCTCATATCTTATAATCCGGAACTAATCATAAGGACTTTTATCATTTATATATTAAAGTAATCTAATTACAAAATGATAAAATAGCAATTTCATTTGCCACATAGTTGATTTGTATAAAAACCACAATGTCATTACAAATAGTGACGCTATGGGTCATAATTGTCTAACAATCTCCCACTTGGCCTATAGCCAGTCACTCAAGTGTCTAACACCTGAACATGTCGCTCAAACTTTTGCTGAGGAATAGCTTTCGTCAGCGGATCTGCAATGTTGTCCTCTGATGCGACCTTCTCGATCTTCACATCGCCACGATGTATGATCTCACGAATCAGATGGAAACGTCGAAGAACATGTTTGGATTGTTGATGAGACCTCGGTTCTTTAGCCTGCGTTATAGCCCCGTTATTGTCACAATACAATGGAATGGGCTCAGCTGCTAACGGAAATACTCCTAATCCAATTAGGAATTTACGGATCCAAACTGCCTATTTTGCTACTTCAGCTGCAGCAATATATTCTGCTTATGTTGTTGAATCGGCAACAGTATCTTGCTTAGAATATTTCCAGCTTACTGTTCCGCTGTTCAAACAAAATATGTACCCGGATTGTGACTTACAGTCGTCTTTATCGGTTTGAAAACTTGCATCGGTAAACCCAGTTACCTCAAGTTCTCCATCTTCATAAATTAAGAAAGCATCCTTGGTTCGCCTAAGATACTTAAGGATGTTCTTAACCGCCATCCAGTGACCATCACCTGGATCGGCCTGATAGCGACTACACATGCTCAAAGCATATGAGACATCAGGTCGTGTACATATCATGGCATACATGATCGATCCGACTGCTGAAGTGAACGGGATCCGACTCATGTTGTCTCTCTCATCTTGAGTTTTAGGACACATGTCCTTAGATAGAGTGACACCATGTGATACTGGCAACAGTCCCCTCTTAGACCGTTCCATGTTGAATCTCTTCAACACTTTGTCAATATATGTACTCTGGGAGAGTCCAAGCAGCTTTCTAGATCTATCCCGATAGATCTTTATTCCCAGAATAAAGGCTGCTTCTCCCAGATCATTCATGGAGAATTTTAATGAAAGCCAAGCTTTCACCGATTGTAGCATGGGAATGTCATTGCCCATAAGCAATACATCATCAACATAAAGGACAATGAATGTCAGTGCACTCCCACTAACCTTCTTATATAAACAAGGATCATCCTCTTTTTGAATGAAATCATATTCTTTTATGATCTCATCAAAACGTTGGTTCCAAGAACGCAATGTTTGTTTCAATCTATAAATGGATCGATTTAAGTTACAAACCTTGTTTGCAAGTCTTGGTACGACAAAACTGTCAGGCTGTTGCATATAAACATCATCCAAAAGGTTTTCATTAAGGAAAGCGATTTTGACGTCCATCTGCCATATCTCGTAATCGAAATATGCAGCAATAGTAAGCATTATCCGAATGGATTTAATCATGGCAACAGGTGAAAAAGTTTCGTCGTAATCGACACCTTGTCGTTGATGATACCCCTTCGCTACAAGCCTAGCTTTGTACGTTTGTATGTTGCCATCCATGTCGGTCTTCTTCTTGAAGACCCATTTGCAACCAATAGGCTTTAAGCCTTCTGGTGCATCAACTAGTGTCCAAACTTGGTTGATGTACATGGAATCCATTTCGGACTTCATGGCTTCTTGTCATAAAGCGAAGTCGATATCTTATATCGCTTCCTCATACGTAGTTGGTTCGTCTTCCTCAATAAGATTAATATCCACATGAGGTGAGATCAGGAAACCATACCTCCCAGGTTGTTTTCTAACTCTCTCTGACCTATGCGGTTCTTGTGTATTCGAAGATTATGGTACAGTCTCATCCCTGATGAACTGTTCGTGTTCCGTTAAGGATTCTGTGCCAGGAACAGTATCACTTCGATTTTCATCGAGTTCTACTTTATTCACAATTACCACTGCATTTAGGAATTCCTTTTCAAGGAAAACCGCATGTAGAGCAACAAATACTTTGTTCTCTTGTGGGTTGTAAAATTAATATCCTTTGGTTTCTCTAGGATAACCTATAAATAGACACTTATGTTGGGGTTGGTGCTCAGAGCGCCAATTCCCGGTTGTATTTCTGTTAAATACTTCTGTAAAACATTATTATTATGAATAATATATGCAGTTTCTATAATATAATCTATTCTTTCAAATGGTAAAGACGTAATGACCCTAGAATGATTAGTCATGATACAGTTGCAAAAGCGTCGCAACGAACATTGAGATGTATCATGACGTTGTCATTCTCAGACAGTTCCTGGTCAAGGTTTACACTACTTGGTCAGTATAGTAAACCCGTTGAGACCGGTACATGTCGTATACTGGAATATATGATCCCAATGGTTTCTCGATGAACCATAAGTCTTGGAGACTAGTATAGACGTGTAGGTGTTTATAGCGGATAAACACTGAACGACTCACCGAAGATTCTTAATGGATGGTACACCAGCGTCAATAAGAATCTTCTTGGGTTGAGTAGCACTTGTGATTCTTAGACTTGAGATGCCATTGTGGGCACATGAGACATCTTCTACACTTAGACGGCAGTCACGTCACCGATCTATTAAGATCAGACCTCCGCCTGTTCGTTGGGTGTAGATAGATCCTCAGGGTGTCCTATGTGTATCAAGATAGGATCCGTCAGTTCTGTGTATCAGAGCATAGGTAGTCCATATGATTAGCAATCAGATAAAACCATGGGCCCGTGGTAAATTTTAGAAGCTAGTTCTAAACATTCTTTTGAGATTGCTAATAGAATAGTCGACTGGATAATCCCGATAGAGATTTGACGTTTGCATCTATATCTCTGGGATTTATCCGGATACCTGTGACGGAGGAATTATACATTTGCCATGACCTCGACCTGTATGGTTCAGCGAGATTATCCGTGATCGTCATAATCTACGGGTGGATAGATTATGGACACGAAATTAGATTTTGTGACGGATATACCTGAACCTAGAGAGTCTCAATAATGAAACATACTCGTTGAGCACTAGAGCAACATAAATAAATAATATTGATTATTTATAAAGTCGTTTAATGGTTAAACGCAAGATACATGCTAAAGAGACTAGATAGTCATTTCCTTGATTATTGTGTATTTACATTTAATACTTGATTAATTTAAATACACATTAATTAATAGTCAAAATGAGTTATTTGAATTATTTCCTAAATGAATATATGTTTTTAATATTTAATGTAAATATTATACATATATTTAATATATTTGTATTTGATTAATTAATTAATTATCTAATTGTTAAATGATTAAATTAATTAAAATATAAATATCTTACATTAGGATATTCTAAGTAAATGACATTAGTTGCATTTGTTGACCAAAATAAATATCTAATAAAGTAGTTTATAAGATATTTGTGCAAGTTGATAGAATGATAATTGAAATGAAATTGAAATTACAATTTCTTGCATTTGGTATATGCAATTTCGGCCAAGGCATATTTTTGCCTTAATATAAATTGTTTTCATTTTCATTTCATTAAGTTAACCTAATACACTTTTACAAAAAGAGAGACACCATTGAAGAAACCAAAAGAAAGCTTGAGAAAGAAAGAAAACTTCAAAAGCTTGGAAATTTAGTAAGTTTTTCAAACTTGCTATTAGTAAGGAATATGTTCCTTAGGTTCTAGGCTTTAATATATGATATTCTTAGGATGTTTGTTTCTTTGTTCCTTGTGGTTTTTGATGATGGAAGTTTTGGAGAAGTGTGAAGCATGTGTAATGAAGAAAGCTTGTAACTATTGTAGTTATAAGGATTCTTTTAAGGTTTTGGAAACCATGTTGCTATCTAGAGTTATTGACCCACTCTTAAATGACCTAGATTTGATCTTGAGTTGTTTCATTGTGTTGAGACTTGGATTGGATGGAAGAATGATGATTGAAGTAATTGATTTAATGTATTTGGTCTAATTTGTCCAATTTGTGGAAATTGAAAAATTAGGATTCATAACCTATTCCAAATTTGGGGGTTTTCATATATGTTGAGCATTTGGGTGTGTATATGATGCATGCAAAGTTTCATGTTGATTGGATTTCATTTGGATGAGTTTTGAAGCATGAAATGACCAAATGGTCAAATTAGGCACCAAATGGTGCTCTCGGCTTTGTGAGGAATAATTGGGGATTTTGGTTGCTTTGGTGTTTTGATGTTTTGAACATCATAAGTTCATCCTAGAAATGATTTAGAATCATTCAAAATTGATTGGATCAATTTCGGACTAAAACGGACAAAAAACCAAAGCAAGGGTATTTCGGTAAATTCACTTAAAATTGTTTTATTGAATTTATTTTCATAATTTGATTATTGGAATATTAAATAAATATGTTTATTTAATTAATCCGAGAAAAATTTTTGAAATTTGAAAATCGGATTTTCACCGCTTCCGCTGCGTTACCGGATCCACCCCCTAAATAACCCCTTCAACTTATCCGATTTGGGTTCAAGTTTGGTACCATCCAAAAGTTTAACGTATGCCTAGTAACCCCAAATCTTCAGGAATGAGAAACCCAGTTTGTTTCCTGTCTATATCTCATACGGAGTCTGTTGAACAGACTTTGACGGAACCTTATTCAAAATAAGTATTGCACTGTTCAATGCATATCCCCAGAAAGAAATAGGTAGCTCAGTGCGACTCATCATATACCTTACCATGTCCAAAAAAGTTCAGTTTCTCCATTCAGACACACCGTTTAATTGCGGTGTTCCGGGAGGAGTCCACTGTGAAAGAATACCATACTCTTTCAAGTAATCAAGAAACTCATTGCTTAAGTATTCTCCACCACGGTCCGACCGTAATGTTTTAATACTTTTGCCAGTCTGTTTTTCTACTTTTTGTCGAAACTCTTTGAATTTCTCAAAGGTTTCAGACTTGTGTCTCATAAGGTACACATAACTATAACGCGATGTATCATCCGTAAAGGTTAGGAAGTATTCATATCCACCTCTAGCCTGGCTAGACATGGGCCCACATACGTCACTATGAACGAGGGCTAATAGTTCGGTGGCACTGCACATTTACCGCTAAAAGGTTTTTTAGGCATTTTGCCTAATAAACAAGATTCGCAGACGTTATATGAATTTGGATCAAATCCGTCCAAGTACCCACTCTTCGAAAGTGTGGATATACGAGTCATGTTAATGTGTCCTAGACGACAATGCCACATATAAGTTTCATCTTTATTACTTAATTTAAGCCATTTGTTTGTTACATTATATGTTTGAGATTGATTTATATTCAAAATATAAAGACCGTTATTCACATCAACACTGCATATCTCAATATCATTTTTATACATAAAACACCCAGTGTTTCTAAATCAAAAGTATACCCACATTGGGCTAATAAAGATACAGATATAATATTCCTAGTCAAACTAGGTACATAATAACAGTCTGAAAGATTTAGTACATGCCCTGAGGGCAGTTCCAAAAATATAAGTCCCAACGGCCAAAACGGCGACTCTAGTCCCATTTCCAACTCATAGATCAATCTTCTCTGAGGCCAGTCTCCTGCTAATCTGCAGATCCTGCCATCAGTACATATATGAGTACCACAACCAGAATCAAAAATCCAATTTTTAAAACTAGAAGTAGACATGTTTATTTCTATAACAAACATACCTGAAGCCGGTGTCTTGTAAGTTTTGATTTCCTTCATGTGCGCCTTGTACTCACGACAGTCACGCTTCAAGTAACCCCGTTTGCCACACTGCAGGCATATATTTTGGGATTTGTCATTTGCCTTCCCAAAAGACTTTGACGATTTGGCCTTGCCCTTCTTCTTCTTCTTTACACCTCCAGTAGCCTTCGGCCAAACCTTGGCAGACTCAGATGTTGAAGCGAAGTGCGCCTTGCGCTTTTTGCCCTTCAAAAGCTCTTTTTCTGCTTCACACAGCATTGACATCAACTCTCCAAGAGTATGATCTTGGCTCATCATATTGTAGTTCATGATCAACCCGATCTAGCTGTCAGGAAGAGACTATAAGATCAAATCTATAGAAGTCTCAGCCTCAAAGACTATGCCCAACTGTCCCAGCTGTTCGATGTCAGCAATCATCTGCGACATATGGTGCTCGAGCGATGTACCCTCTGACATGCGAGCGCGAAAGATCTTCTTCTGCAACTCATACTTCTGCGATCTAAGGTTAGATCGATTAAGGTCATGCAATTTCGCCATCATTTCATAGGGATCCAATCTCTTGTTTTGACGACGGAATTGTGGAGTCATCGCAGCAAGAAAAACGGATTGAGCAATTGAGTTGTCATCGCTGTAAGTCTTCCAAAGCTCAAGATCAAACAGCTGCTCATTTTCGGGCTTAGGCCCGAGAGGTCTCTCTATCGTATAGAGCAACTTCTCAGCTCTCAGGACAATCATTAGGTTCATTTCCCAGTCAGGAAAGTTCCCTAACGATGTTCTTTCCAGTCAACTTGATTGCAATAGTCTAACTATTCAATCAACGATTATGGGTACAGTTCAACTGTTACAAGAAAAATAATAGAATATTAGTCCAACTAATTAAATATTTAAAGTGACGAAATAATTTGAAAAGCGCGTATTTGGCAAGTATATGAACGAAATTGAAAATTCAATACTGGCCTCCCACTATTTTTCGGTGAGCCTCTAACCTTCTGTTGAGTACTCGGGAAACCTAGTTTCCTAGTGGGCTATGATCCCGTTAAATAACACACAACCTTGACTTTGGTCAACAAGTTGTATGATATTTAACTAGGTAGATCTCTAAGATCAATTGGATCTCATCCAACTCCTAGATCCGGTAGGTGGACCTCCAAGTTCGTAACATATATACAATATATATGCCAATATATCCAATATATTTTCCTAACCTTTTTCCTCTGAATCAACTAAGCCTTGGCTTTGGTTCAACAAGCTTAATGATTCCAGTTAAGCGGGACCCATTGACTTTGTAAAGCTTCATAATCCATGTCGATGAACAAGAAATGATCTTGACTTTGGCCAACAAATCACAACTAGCCCAAGACATGCGATATGGAACAAAGCTTTCATGATTCAAACACATATGCGATGGACAAAGGTCTTGACTTTGGCCAACAAACCAAGGCCAATCCTTGATCTTGAGAATGAATCACTCAATGGAAGGAAATCGTTTAATATTTGATTGAGGGTTTTTTTTTGCGTAAATTGGAAACTAATTTATTATCTTTGATTATGTCACATCATACACCCTTAAGTATGCATTCTAAAAGCATAATAAGGCGCGATAAATAAAATAATAATGATATGCGGATGTATATCTCACAAATTTTTCCTAGAACAAATCACTCACTTTCCTCTCCCCGGCTAGCACTATTCTAACTTCTACCCAATTACATAATACAATAAAGAAACCTTATTACATTGAGGGGAATTGGTGAGAAGAGAATTACAAAGAGTCAAGAGATAAAGGCTGGATACGCAGGTCCAATTTAATAAATTCTAAATTTATTACAACAATTTCCAAAATTGCCTTCACCCATCTAATATCCATCCGATATACATTATTCATACAATACATCCATGTATTCACACAAAACATGTTATTCAATCAATCTAATCTAATTAATTAATCTTTGATTTAAGTGATCATCAAATGTTCAAACAACGATTTGATTTGCGCGAGTCCAACTCGTTTTAAGAAAAAGTAATCAAAGTACGTATTCTTGAATTATACCGAACTACAATTTTAAATCCAATTTAATTTGTATTCAATACTAATTCTTATTTAATTCCAAATTAAATAATTACACTTTTAATGTGTCTTTATGACTTAGATTCTAAATCTAATCTTAATGGGTCTCAAAGCCCAATTAACATCCAATGTCAATTTAATTAAAGTCCAATGGGCTTTTAATTAATTCATAAGGCATGAGCTTTGGCCAATATGGGTCAAACCCAAATGCCAAGGCCCAATAAAGGAATCACCCTATTTGTCATAAAATTAATTTTGGCCCATTATGCCCAATTAAATTTAAAAGTCCCATTAATTATCACTACAAGAATTATGGCTTTTAGCGTCCAAATATTTAGCATCGAAATAGTATTCGACGCTAAAAGTGAGTTTTAGCGTCGAATGAGATTTTCGACGCTATATGTCATATTTTTAGCGACGGAATAAAACTTCGACGCCGAATATTAATTTTTTAGCGTCGAACACTTTTTTCGACGCTAAAATCAGTACTTTAGCGTCGAATAATATTCGACGCTGAATAATTCTATTATTGCAATAATTTTTGGCGCCAAATATTTCACTTTTAGCGTCAAAAAACGAAGTCGACGCCAAAAATATACATTTAGCGTCGCATATAGAGCGTCGCTAAAGGTTTATGAAGTTTCCACCGACAAATCCTTGATTCTTTAGCGTCTAAATTAAATTCGACGCTAATTTTTTGATATTTATCATCGACAAAACCGTTTCGACGCTAAAAATGGCAACAATTAGCGTCGAATATTCAAATTCGACGCTAAAGATAGATTAAAATGCAGATTGCCACCAACCCTTCTCCCCCTCTGTTTTTTCTCTCATTCTCTTCATTTTCATCCTCCGAAATCTGAGAATTTCTCCTCTACAGCCTCACATCTCTCCTAAAAATTTTCAATAAAATTGTAATCAATTTCCGATAAGGTAATTCTTTTTTCATATTTCTTTATTATTTTCAATTTTTATGATTATATATGTTGTTTATATGTTGTTTGTTAGTGATTTATGATTCATATATGTAGAGTAAGTATATTAATTAATAAAATATAATTTTTTTGTAAACTATTTAATTTATCAACCAATATATATATATATATATATGCTTAAATAAAGTATTAATGAATTAGTAATGTTGATTACTGTAAAATGACATCTAATAATTATATTATTATATTTAGGTATTCTGCTGAAATGGATAGAAATTGGATGAGCTCTCTGGATAGATTGAGTGTTGAATATCGTAATGGAGTGTCTGAGTTTATGGAAGTCGCAAAGCAACACATTGATGCAGAAGGTCGTGTTCGTTGTCCATGTGTAAATTGTTTGAATAGGAAAAGGAAGCGGTTAGATGAAGTTCATAATCATTTATACATGCCAGGAATATCACCAACTTACCATACGTGGATTTATCACGGTGAGCAGTATAATTCTCAGTCAAGGTTTTTTGATTCCGGTGAAGGGAGCAGTAGTTACAATCAACCTGCAAACGATGAGATCACCGATATTTTGCATGACTTACAAGGTCCACAACTTGGTCATAGTGTTAGTGGTGACATGCCAGTGTTAAGTGGAAATGATCAAAATTTATTTAGTGAACTACTTGATGAGGCAAAAAAAATTCCATTTGAAGGTGCTGGAATGTCGATCTTGAATTTCGTTGTGAAATTATTACACATTAAAGTGATCAACAGAATGACCAACAAAAGTATCGATATGATGTTAGAGTTACTGGCCCAAATGTTACCGGTTGGAAGCGAATTGCCTAAGTCGTACTACGAGGCAAAGAAAATGTTGCGTGATCTGGGAATGAGGTATGAATCCATTCATGCTTGTAAGTTTGATTGTGTATTATTTCGTGCCGAGTATGAATCACTTGAACATTGTCCGATATGTGGTGAAAGTCGGTACAAAGTCTGTGGTATGGGGAGGAAAGTGCCTCAAAAGATATTGCGATATTCCCTTTAACGCCCAGGCTGTAGAGATTGTTCATGTCACGACACACAGCGACTGATATGATATGGCATCATGAAAAGAGGATCGGTGCGGAGGGCATACTTAGACATCCTGCAGATAGACATCCTGCAGATAGAACCGAGGTCATGGCAAATGTATAATTCCTCCGTCACAGGTATCCGGATAAATCCCAGAGATATAGATGTAAACGCCAAATCTATATCGGGATTATCCAGTCGACTATTCTATTAGCAATCTCAAAAAGAATGTTTAGAACTAGCTTCTAAACTTTACCACGGGCCCAGGGTTTTATCTGATTGCTAATCATATGGACTACCTATGCTCTGATACACAGAACTGACGGATCCTATCTTGATACACATAGGACACCCTGAGGATCAATCTACACCCAACGAACAGGCGGAGGTCTGATCTAAATAGATCGGTGACGTGACTGCCGTCTAAGTGTAGAAGATGTCTCATGTGCCCACAATGGCATCTCAAGTCTAAGAATCACAAGTGCTACTCAACCCAAGAAGATTCTTATTGACGCTGGTGTACCATCCATTAAGAATCTTCGGTGAGTCGTTCAGTGTTTATCCGCTATAAACACCTACACGTCTATACTAGTCTCCAAGACTGATGGTCCATTGAGAACCATTGGAATCATATATTCTAGTATACGACATGTACCGGTCTCAACGGGTTTACTATACTGACCAAGTAGTGTAAACCTTTACCAGGAACTGTCTGAGAATGACAACGTCATGATACTTCTCAATGTCCATTGCGACGCTTTTGCAACTGTATCATGACTAATCATTCTAGGGTCATTACGTCTTTAGCATATAGAAAGATAGATTATATTATAGAAACTGCATATAGTATTCATAATAATAATGTTTTACATAAGTATTTAACAGAAATACAACCGGGAATTGGCGCTCTGAGCACCAACCCCAACAAAAACACGAGGTAAATTTTGAAATAAACGAAAATTTATAATTGTCTTTGTTTTCGGTACTTACAGTGTTGGTAAATACAGGATAAATGTCACGTAAATGCGGAAAATCGAAGTCACTTGCGTTTTAACTACCGTGGAGGTTCGAAGCCATTTATCCAACATCGTGCCGAACATTCTGAGGTAAATATATCCTAACGTAAAATTTAACAGTTAATTGTTTTTACTAATCTGGAATAATATTGAATTTATTTTATGTTTATAACAGAGTAGCACAGGTGAGGTGCAATCATTTCCAGATTTTTTCCGTGTGACGCATTACAATGAGAGGAACAAATGGATAAATGAAGAAGCCGAACGCTGCTATGTAAGTTTCAGTTTTTAAAATAAAATAATTAATATTATATATGTTAATTTTTTTTCTCAAATTCTAATATTAACTTATTTTTGAAACAGAACGAAATGATGGAACTCCAACATCAAACTAAGGAGACAGGGTCCGACCCCATACCAGATGAGCAGCTGTTGCAATTGGTTTTCAAGAATCAGACAACTTACAACGTTGGCCTTGGCACTCGTAAGAAGCCAACGTCATCTGCACGCAATAGTGGTAATTCGGACAATGTCTCTCTTCGAGACGAGTTAGTCACCACCAAAGACGACCTAGCCAGCACCCGAGACGAGCTGCAGCAGACTAAGGAGAAGCTACAACAGGTCACGGTGGACCACGAGAAGAAGATGGTGGACCACGAGAAGAAGATGGAGCAGTTGGAACAGCAACTGCTGGCTTTCCGTCAGATGTTCGAGGCCTCAATGAGTCAGGGTGCATCGGGCTCGAGCGTCCCCCCATCACAGTAGCAATTAATTTTATATTTGGTTTTGCATAAACATTTTGAACAAATAGATTTAATATAATATTTTTTTTTCTAAAACAAATTTCAATATAATATTTTGTCATTTTGTTATTAATTACATTTTTTTTCAACTAAATTAAATATTTTAAACCAAAAAATAAGTAAATTACTAATTTTTTAAAAAATAAATTTTTTACTTTTAGCGTCGAATATTTCGACGCTAATAGTATCAAAAATGGTCGTTGTAAGCGTACATATAATACTTTTTTAATATATGTTAGCGTCGACAGGTTTCGACGCTAAAAGTCACTTTTAGAGTCGAATATTTCGACGCTAATAGTAACAAAAATGGTCGCTGTAAGCTTACATATAATACTTTTTTAATATACTTTAGCGTCGACACTTTTCGACGCTAAAAGTTTGGATTTTTGCGTCAAATTATTTCGTCGCCAAATATAAAATATAGCGTCGGACAATTTACTTTAGCGTCGAAACAAATTGGACATAGAATACTATTTTTTAGCGTCGCATTTAATTATTTCGACGCTAAAAGTGATTGTCGTCGTCTTTTTTTCGTCCATTGTTTGCGTCTAATTTTTTCGACGCTAAATGTATTTTGCGTCGAAACCGTCACTTATGGCGTCGAAATAATTCGACGCTAAATGGTCTAATTCTTGTAGTGTATATTTGGACTTAATGGAATAGTTTTAGGCCCAATTTAGATCCAATCTAATTGTCCTAAACCAATTTGGTCCAAACAAGCCCATAAGGCCCAAATATAACATTTTAGCCCAATTCCAAATTAAAGCCTAATTAATTAAATTCCACTATTCCAAATATCACAATTTATTTAATTCAAGTGTATAGTCATAATTAATTAGTTAAATTAATATTTCCAAAACACCAATTTAATTCATTAATCATGCTTAATCATTTTCAATACATGTCCAACATTATTGAAGCAAAATCAAACTCCAACATGCTTCCAAGGCTCACGGTAATATGGCATTTTTTTAATCAATTTTGATTTCAATCCAATTAAATCACAAATCAATATATCCATGCATTTTAAACACATCCAATGGCCTAAAATCAAAATCACCATGAGCTACAAGGGTTCCTATAATTCGGCCAAGCCAAACAATTTGGGGAAAATTAATCCAATCAATTTTTCATAAAATTAATCATACACAACTCTTAGTTATCATAATCTAAGCATACTCAAACAATCAATTTGATAAAATCATGCTCCAAGCAAAAATACCCAAATTCAAGATTATGAACCCTAATCTATTTCATGCTTAATTTGGCTCATGATACCATTGTTAGGTACTCTAAGAACAATCCTAGGATCAATTAAGCATAAATATTGTGTGAATAATCAACGAAGTTTGCAGAATAACTTACATTGATCGGTTTCTTGGATGTTGGAAAGTTCAAAACATTGAATCCTTTGATGTTGTATATTGAGCTCCAAGCTTTGATCTTTGAATTCCAAACTCTTGGGAGTGGATTCCCTAACACCTTGGATGACTCCTTAATTTTCTAGCAAAGAAGAAAAATTGCAACAAAATTTCTATCTTGGAAGGAGAGGTTCACGACAAAATGAGAAGAAGAGGGAGAAAGAGTTTTCAAGAATTTGATTTGTTGTGTAATTGATTTCCAAAAGTCAAATTACCATTTACCAAAAATAATATTTGGTATATGTCATTCCAAATCAATGAAAAAGTGTGTAGGACAAGCCACCAACAAATCCACCACCAACTTCTATCATCAAAAAGTTGATAAAGTTTACTAGTGATGTGACAAGGTGTGGGCCCCGCTTTAATTCAAAATTCGACTGGGCCCGCTAACATATTTTGGGCTCAAGTTCGTTAATTCCGATTTAACGAATTTTTCGTTGAGACTTAATTAAATCAAATTTAAGTAAATAATAATGCCTTGCAAAATTATTACGAAAGTCGCTCGCGAATTAATTCTAAATTAATTTGTTCACCCGAATTAAAATCCAATTTTAATTCCGTTATGAAATCTAATTTCATTTAATATATCGAATATATTATTTAATCGATTAATTCCAAATTAATCGTTCACTCTCTTCACAAATCGGTAAACATTGAGAATAAGGGAGATTTCTAATTTTGAAATATTAAAAGTAGATCCTCTAACCCTCAGCATTTTCTTTATTGTTTTATTTACGTTTTTAATTTCTAGCCTTTACTTTTTGTCTTTTATTTTTTTAATCTTTCATTAGCCTTAAATATGTGTCGTAGCTAAGCCCGTTATCTGGGGTTGTGATGAATTCCAATATCACTGGTTTATAGGGGTTATTTTATAATTTGGGTAATTTAAAGGTTTACTTATTAAGTCTTAGTCTTAATGCTTCTTGTTAACTGGCCATTAATAAGATTGATGTGGTAAACTTAAAATAAACTTGACAAATGAATTTTAGGTTTTAGCCTTAGACTTAATAACCAACGATCTTCCTTGAGGATAGATAACTCTTTAATAGATTTCCTTACAGGATAGACATATACTTATCGGGCGGAGGTAACCACAATTAGAACTTAATCTTAATGAATTCAGGTAACTTGGTTGACATAGACATAGGATTAATTAGGTTACACTGGGTATTTGCATCTGACCATCAACAAAGGCTTTTACAGAATTTCTTGTTCCAAGTTAGTAAACCAATATATTATACAAACATAAAATAACTGCTTCATCTTTTAAAATATATTGGAAATATTCACAACCCTATATAGTTTCTTAATATTGAATTTTCCTAAACCTAATTTCTTGTAATTTTATCTACTTGTTTTAAGTTTAAAGTCATTATCCAATCAAATAACCAATCCATTAGATACTGTAATAATTTGGCTTCATAAATTAATAGTTTAGGTATTAAGTCCTCATGAGATCGATACTTTTTATACTACCTAAACGATACGTGCGCTTGCGTTATACCTATGTGATTACGCCGGTCAACGGGTTAGTTAGTAAAATCCGCTGAGACTAGTACATGCCATATATCGTACTTGGTCCGATGGTTTATCCTAATGAACCATGAGTCTCGGGAGACTTGTATAGGCATGTAGGTATTTATTTGATAAATATTGAACGGCTCACCGAATATTTCCTGATAGATAGTACACTAATGTCAATAGAAATCTTCTCAAGTCGGGTAGCATAGTGATCTTTCGACTTGCGATACCACTGTGGATATATGAGACATCCTACACACAGAGATTACAGTCACGTCACCGATCTATTTAGATCAGACCTTCGCCTGCTCGTTGGGTGTGGACCAATGCTCATGATATCATGTGAGTATTAGATAGAATCTGTCAGTCCTGTGTACATGGTATATGTATCATGTAAATATTTACGATCTAGTAAATCCATGGTCGTGGTATACTTTGGAAGCGAGTTCCGAGTGTTATTTAGAGATCATAAATTTGAAAGTCGATTATATTATACCTTAGAGATTTGACGTTGCTTTCTATATCCCCGATATAATATTGATAGCCTATGATGGATGATTTATACGTATGCAATGACCTCAACGAGATTATCCGTGGTCGTTATAATTTACGAGTGAGTGAATTATGGACACGAAATTTGATTCTGTGACAATAAACCTAAACTTAATGAATCCCACGATTTGAAGTGTACACGTAGAGAAGTTGGACAACGTGTTATGAATAATACAGATTATTCATAATACATTATCAGATTAAATAAGTTAATTCGAATCGTTTAACGGTTAAACGAAAAATTCATGCATAAGGGGCCTTTCAGTCATTTCCTAATTAATATGTATTTGTATTTAATATATGATTTTATTAAATACATATTAATTAATATCAAATTAGATATTTTCCATATATCATTAATATATATATATATATATATATATTCGGATTATTTAAAGTAAATATAATACATATATTTAGATATTTGTATTTAAGTAATTATTTAATTATTAAATAATTAAAATATAAATATCTAAGATGATATTTATTTTAGGAAATGATGAATGTGTAAAAGTTTGACTTTTTATATTTAGAAAAAGGTGTTAAAATTGATTTTTGCTTCTTTAAATGTTAAAAATACAAAATAATTTCTTTTTCCCTTTTTCCTTCAAATTTCGACCACAATAAGGAAAGTATAAAAGGATTGCATTTCCCATTTGTAAAATTAGGTTAAGCATTTCAATAATATAAAAGTTTGAGAGTTGAGAGAAAAAGCAAAAGGCTAAAGGAAAATTTCAAAGAAAACTTGAAATCAAAGGTAATTTCTTCTTTTCTTTAAAATAGAAATTGTTCATATGATTTCTTAGCTCAATATATGATGTAAGTTTTATTTTTCACTCTCTTGATTTTGTGTCGAGATTCTTGAAAGCTTGATAAAAGCTTATATACATGTATGATAATTTAAGTAAGCTTGTTAATGGTTAACAAGCACACTTTTGGTCATTTGATGACTTGGTTTCCATTCTAGAGTGTTATGACTACTCTTGTAACTCCTAGAATTGTTCTTGAGTTCTTCATTGGTGGAAACTTTGATTGGTGTTAATATTAATATGATTAATGTTGAGAAAATTAAATTTAAAGCATGAAAAATGATATTTTTGCCACCCAAATCAGATCTGGAAATTCTAGAAAATTTTTGATGAAACATATATTATTTAAATATATTTGATATATATTGGGCATTGACATAATTTCCGGAAATATTTTGGATTGAAAATATGCAAAAACGGCGAAAAAAACGGTGTTACCGGGTGAGTTTCGGGCTTACCGGGTGATGACTGTATTGGTCAATGTTTGAGGAGCCCATGAACTGCCCAAATACTATTGGGGCTGTGACCGGTGTGAAATCACACACGTATAACGTAAGCGCACGTATCGTTCAAGTAGTATAAAAAGTATCGATCCCACGAGGACTTAATACCTAAGCTATTAATTTGTGAAGTCAAATGTTTACAAGTATCTAAAGGATTGGTTGTTTTGATTGGAATGGTGATTTTAAAATTTTAAAATAAGTAAATAAAATTACGCGAAAGTAGATTTAGGAAAATTCAAATTTATAAAACTATCCAGGGTTGTGAATTCTTCCAATATATTTTAAAATATGAAGTGGTTATTTCACGTTTTTGCAATATATTGGTTTACTAACCTGGAACACGAGAATATGTAAAAGCCTCTTCCGATGGTCAGTTACAAATACACAGTGTAACCCAATTAATCATATTCCTATGGCAACCAAGTTACCTGAAATCATTAAGATTAAGTTCCAATTATGGTTACCCCCGCCCGACAGGTATATTCCTATCTTGTAAGAAAATATATTAAAGGGTTATCTATCCTTAAAGAAGATCGTGAGCTATTAAGTCTAAGGCTGAAACCTAAAATTCATTTGTCAAGTTTATTTTAAGTTTACTAGATCAATCTTATTAGTGGCCAGTTAACAAGAAGCATTAACCTTAAGACTTAATAAGTAAACATTAAAATTACACAAACTATAAAATAACCTCTTATAACCCGATGATATTGGAATTCATAACAATCCCAGATAACGGACTTAGTTACAACACATATATAATGTTGGGGGTTAGAGAATCCACTTTTAATATTTCAAAATTAGAAATCTCCCTTATTTTCGATGTTTACCGATTAATTAATCGGACCATAAATGTGGTAATTTCATTTGTCTCAATTAAATCCAACCGATCATATATGTGTTATTATCTAAACCTGCCACATAAGCGGAAACTACGTCTGAAATGAAAAACCAACCATATAGGCGGTAAATAAGGTTGTCACTTAAACCGGCCATATAGGCGGCAACTAATTAATCCAAATTTTAATTAAAATAAAAGAGTTTAGTCTAATTTATTATATTAAAAGTCTTACATTTTCACCTCAGCCAAATAAGTTTACCTGCTCATGCTGTAAATGAAAACATACAAAATTTTATTAATTAAATAAAAAGAAAATACAAGAAAATTTAAATAAATATACAATACACTTTCCTTTAGGTTTTCATGAAGAAATTCCTGCAAAGAAATCATAGAAAATTTACAAAGTTTAGCTTGGTATTTATAGGAAAATCTAACGGCTTCCACCAATTTCTCCACAATTGCTCCACCAAACATGGCACCAAATCCTCCACCAAACATGCAAGCATGTTTGGTAAAAATTTGACAGTTTTTATTTTTTTTATTTTATTTTATATTTTGAAAATGACTATAGTAATTACACAAAATACACTAGATTATTCATCAATATTGGTCATGGAAACTTCAGAATTCGAAATTATTATGTTCTTCAAAGTTGTAGATCTTTGAGTCGTCTTTAATCTGTAACTTGAATCAGCTCAATCGGATATCGGATGAAAAAGTTATGGCCAAAATACCAAACTTACGCAAAATTGGAATTTAGGACTGCACTTCTTGACGCGTATAGTACATTTCCGTTTTCGCCATTTTTTGCTCTGGATTTCATCGTTTTAGTCCCGAGTTGATTCTATTAAGTCCCGATACTTTATTTATCTACAAAACACATCAAAACTTTCATCAAACCCAAGAAACTAAACAAAATATTAGGTTAAAGGACAGTAAATATTGATATATTTTCTGCTCATCAGGCTGCCATGTGTATTGGCTGGTCGATTCGGGCAAAAATACGTTTTATGCTATTTTATGGAAAAATATTTTCGTAAAAATTTTACGATATTATCTAAATTAATTATGTCGTTATTTGATATCGAAAAATATGTATAGGTGAAATATGAATGAATTATTCATATTGGATATTGAATAATTTATTCGGTAAGTTTAAAAATTTTAAGGTTATGATTTCACCCGAATTGCGCCCTTCCGTAGCGCCTTTAAGAAAACCCCAATAAAATGGTATCAGAGCGAGCCTGATCCTACATCCATTATATTTGTCATGCTTGATATATGATATTTAATCCAATTTATTTATTTACACATCAATGTGAAATTAATTTGATTAGTTTCGAATTGTTGACAATAGGAATATCCTCTCTTAATAAGGTTTTAAAGTAACTAGTATTAGGAATACTTGTTTCTTGGTCCGCCTTATCAGTATGGATGTGAATGTTTTCCTGATGTTGTAGTTGTATCATGCCAAGCTGTGCAGTTATGGTTGATGATAGTTCATTTACGCCGGTAGAGTTTATATGATAAGAGACAAATTCAAGTGAATGGATTCATGAACGTGCCAAAGCTGTCAGTACTACATTGGTAGCTTGAGTTTGTCATTGACAAGTGAATGCTTGATATACCTCATGTGAACGTGCCAAAGCTGTCACAACGAGAAATGATCAGGGCCAAAATCATGAGTCACAGTGAGTGTGATTGACAATGAGTTGTCTATCTGTGAATATACGTAGGCGAGAACGTGCCAAAACTGTGAGTCGAAATATATTCATGGAGTCCACTTCCTATTTTGGAATTCCATTTCATTATTGAATTCTCATTTTTCGTTGGGGATTACGGTATTACATAAGTAGTGGAAAACACTGCTGGGTTAAAATCCATAACTAAGGCAGTGTGTAATTTTATGAAAATTGCCGTTTTTGTTTTCCTTATTCTATTGTGTTAACAAAATTAAACTTTTAGTCCACTGCATACATATTTTATGTATATGTTTTCTTACTTAACTTTTGGTTGCAGATTTCTAGAATAGGTTCTAGATTAAAAGTAGGCTTGGATATTATTAGATTAGTCTAAATCATTGGGAACTGTTGTTCTGATTTTCTTGAAAAATCAAGATAGTTAGTGACTTAGTGTTGGAGTTGGTGCTTAGAGCGCCAATCCGAACACTATATTATACATTTTATTATTTATTACTAAAATAACTACATTTTCATTTCATACATTATTAATGATATTGTCATTATGCGTATTAGATTGATGTATAGATATGCTAAAATGACATCGACCTTAGAATAATCTTGTAGTAATACTGGACACTAGGCGGTCCGATATTGGGATAAGTATTACTATAGCAAACTATTCTTAAAGTATAAATATATTCATAGTTGTTGGTTTTGGAATACGGTCGAATTCCTATAACCTAGAAGACTAACACATGTCGTATATTGGAATTAGAGTTCCAATGGTTTAAACCCAATGTACCATGAACTTTGGAAGCTCGTATAAAAGTGTGGGTATTGGTTGGACAGAATATTAAATGACTCACAAGTCATTCTTAATAGTTGGAAGTACACACCATCGTCAATAGGAATCTCCTCAAGTCGAGTAGCATATGTAATCTTTTGACTATATGATATCATTGATTTTGTGTGAGATCGTTGGTTACGCCCAAAAAGTAATTGCGGTTATCGCGGTATAGTTGGGGTGTCGATTCCTCATTGAGATGGTTACAAAGAACTGATTTACTTAAACAAAAACGTTAACAATAACTTATTTAAAGAAAAGATTGAATTTATAATTATAGTAAAAACTATGGTAAATAAATAAAAGATATCAGCAGAGAAAAGCAGCAAAGCTTTGGGAATCCCTCTTGTATCAACTCTCTACATTCAGTTATTGATTTATTTTTATTACACAATTGAATTTTTCACATCCCAGACCAACAATTAGAAGATATTCAATTCTACCCGTATTCAATTATAAGGTAATTAATGATTATTTTCTCTATATTAACAGTACACAAAGTTATCGTTACGAGCTATCTAATGTCGACAATATATCCTCTGGCAATACTGCAGCAGAATAATAACACATAAAATAACTTTACCAGTCACAACTGGTTTGCAAATCATATATAGAAGAAGCATGACTGGATCTATATGGGAGTTAACAAAACACAGTTTCTGGATCCATAAATCGTAAAATAATAAAGAATAACAACCATCAATTGCATTAAATGTTAAAAAGATACTTTATGAATCAACAACGTGAACATAAGAATTTAAATACAAAAGTTCATTATTACCTTTGCCTAGGAGATTAGCTCTCCATAGAAGAAAGAGATACAGTCTTGATTGATCGGAGAGACATAATGGTTTCCTTGAAGTTCTTCGTTCTCCTCTCTTAATTTTGTGTTTGTGGCTCTTTATTGTGTCTTATTCCTCTGTTTTCTCTCTCTTTTCTCCTTCCTTTAGGGTTTGGACGAAGTTGGGTTTATATAGGGAAGTTCCAGAGTCATTATGCGCATCAAACATGTCAAAATCAGGATTTTGGGGCATTCGGGACGCCGTGGAGCGGGTGTTTGGGAGCCGCAACACCCAACTTGCTAATAATCAGGGTTTTAGGCATTCCACGATGCCAATGATGGCACGTCGCGACGCCTGACTTAATTTTTGGTTTTTACTTTCTTTATTTCAGCTCTTCCCGAGTGCTTCCGATGCGTCCGTAAAGTCCCAAAACATGTGTAATTGATCCAATCTTCATGTTTCATTGCTTCCTAATAATAAAACATAAAATAAACTATAATTAAGATTAAATACATGATAAATAAGCCAAGTTAGCAGCATTCAAAGTACACTTTCATGCACTTATCACAACCCCAACCAATTTCTTGCTAGTCTCTAACAATTCAAGCGTAAAAATAGAATAATAAATAAATAAATAAAAACTATCTAAGCCACTTTCGTAGGATCACGATTGCATTTAGCGTATGAAACAAGCATTTAAACCCCTAGGCGTCCCTAATGGACGAGTTATAGTCTCGTGAGGGCTTACAGTGACGACACCCATAAACATCATTCAAAACACATACATTCATGCAAAAATAATAAAATGAAATAGTCACAATATGTAATATCTCGCCTAAGCCAGGATGCTACCGGCATGAGACAGGCTAATCCTGACTGCATAAGCCTCTGACTCTGACGAAATTTCAACATAACCTCAGCTAAAAGTCATGCAACCTGAAATAAAAGTCCAGCACCACCAACCTATAGGGCCCAAACACATAATCTACACTAAAACATTAAACTCAAGACATAACACGATTGGGCTTCATGCCTGAAAATACGTATAAATAAAAACTTTTATAACTAAACTTATACAATTCAATTCCTTTACAACTAAACTCATAAACAACTTGACTCTCATCCACCCAAGACCTGATGACTGGCTGACTGCAACGCTGCTATCCGGCTCCTCAAGCTCTGATGCCTGTGGTCGACCGATCAGGTCACCAACCTGCAAAACTCAAAACACTGTTGGGTAGTGAGTCATAAGACTCAATAAGTAACTATGCTCATTCCTTGAGCGGCAAACACATGCAAGGTCTGAATTCTGTTTCCATATTGACTTAGCTGTCTATATAATCACGCAATTATCCACAGAGTTTGAGTTAACTAAATAACTCTTATTCATTTTCAAACATTATATTATTACTTTGATGCTAATTTTCTTATCTGAATTACACACATAATTACATTTTGTTCCCTACTTATATTTAAACATCTATAACATAAACATCGAGTCCCACTATGTTTCTGCTGCGTTACTCTGATATCTTAATATTTACCTACTTAATCCTCTGCTAGTTCTGGTTTGGACATTTATTATAGTTATCTTCCTTTTATTTTATTGAAATATCATCAAATCAGATTTATAGATTATTCTTTCTATTAAACATTAATCAACCATAAATACATGTATATGTAATCATTTTGTCATAAACTACCATCCACAAAAAGTTTATCTTGTGTAAACATACAATTCATGCCAATATTAATCTCATATGTAATGCTATCATGCATTAGTATAAGCTATATATAACTCAAATGATATCTAAATGTATGATTTATATGCACAATTTGTAAACTAAGCTCTACTTTAACATGCCATGCTTCTGTAATACTTGAAAACCTTTTCTGAAATACTCTTTTCTGAAAACTTTTTTCTGAAAACTTTTTGCTGAAAACTCTATTTTACTTTTTCTTTCCAGAAAATCTCTTTGAAAACTGTATTTGAAAACCGAGAGTTATGTCTGAAGTCTGTATTTCTGAAATCTGTTTTCTAAAAATCTGATATCTTATAACTCATTTTTCTGAAAAACTGATATTTGAGTGTTTGTTGAAAACCGACGCATGGGGGGCGTTACGTATCACTTTCCCCCCATACGCCCTAGAGCTAGATATGAAAATCCATGATATTGGGGCGTTACGTATCGCCGTCCCCCAAAGCATGCCATACCTGCCCTGAAACTTGTGGTCTTTGGGTGTTACGTATTGTCGTCCCCTAAGCCATAAACTGGAGCTGGGGTGCAGATCTATGCTACCACCCAAGCTCAAAAACTGGGGTCTAGGGCCGTTACGTATCGCCGTCCCCCTAGCCTGGCTCGAGGATCTAAGAGCGTCCCCTCAGTCCTCCACATGTGCATATGTTCTCTATATCCGTCAATTCCAACTGTATCTCAAGTTACATACTGTGTGAGTTTTTCCCTCATGCCCCGAAAACATAAAACCATATATTGTTTCTCAAAACTATAAAACATTTTTCTGAAAAACATTTTCTTTCAAAACATTTGAAACTTTTCTTTAAAAATACTTTGAGTTCCAAAACATTCTTGACTTCTTTATCAATTTATGAAAATCATAAAACACATGTATGCTCATGCATTCCTACGAATAAATGATATATGTATCATTTATTATATACTTATATGCTTCCATCATACATGCTTCATACTCATGTACATAATCAAACCTTAGCTTACCTTCAAGACCAATAATATCAACTGCTTATAAAACAATCCAACAAACAATTTATACTCATACATACACACTCAATCAACATAAACAAATACAAGACTTTACATATATATTTAACTTATTCATTCATTTACGTGTAACCATTCTATTCATTTATAATTAAACTTAATCTTTCACTTCTTATTGCACAAAATATAGCCAACTCTCAATCCTATCATTGCCGAACATACCACACACAAAACATGTTCTAATGTATTAAATCTCCTCATACGTTATTCAATTCATTTTCTTACAGGCCTAAATCACTTATACAAATCTGAAAGTTATCGACTAAAATCAACTTAGAGTTTTATAAGATTATAATGTCACCGTGACTTAATTGTAGTATATACAACAATATTCGATCATGAACTCAATTATTTGTTCTCTACAAAATAGCTAAGCACACATCAAATGTCTATTATAATCTTATTACAATGTAAAGGATAGTTCTTTCTCATTATTAGTAACGTCTCCCATAACACTCAGTATCTTAAACTTGCACACTCTAATCATTACTATAGTTCTCATTACCAACAAAAGATGTTTTTCCTTACTTAACATCAATCATTGTAAATGGAGGTGAAAAATCCATATCCGCCACCATATTCTCAACTCCTAATCATACACCATATGCCCTAATACAAACTCAAAATCTCAGAACAACCCTTCTCTTAATAACCTATTGTTATCAGCCTTGGTACTATTTTAAGCCACTTACAAGGTCCAGATTTTACCAAATTCACTCTTTAAAAAATAAGGTTCCTTCATAAGCCAAATGAACAAACAACAAATCTTAAAGAAATTTCCAAATCAATATAAAAATCTTATGCTCTGTGAAGATTAATCAATGAAAATACCAAGAAATCTTTTATTCCTTCTTCAGTCAGAAACTAAGCTTCATAAACAGCCAACCTAAACTACTATGGCAACTAGGGCAACTTAATAAAAAATGAAACTTTGCAATAAAACTATCAAATTCTCCAAGACCCAGATCAAATTCGAGATAAATCAACCAGAAATATCAAAATTCAGCATCAGAAGATGCATAAAATTCCTAGGATAAAATCATCACACATGTGAACATAAATATTAAAAAAATGGAATTTAATATTACAAAAGAAGCGAAAGGTTGAGACAGTCTCACAGATGAAGATGATGATTCTTTGCTTTTCGTGTCTTCTCTCTTATTTCTTCCCTGTTTTCTGTTTTCTTTCTCTCTTCTTCTTGATCTTTCCATCGCTCTCTCTCTCAAACTCTCTGCTCACTCGGTTCGGCTTCTGCTCTTCTTCTTTTCTCATGTGTGTGTAAATTAAATGCATGAAGAAAATATCTTGGGTATATGTTGCATTATCTAGAATAATCTAGATTTATTTATTCTAATTGATAATTTCAAATTTTAATCCTTCTAATTTAAATTAATAATTTCTCATAATTATTTTCTTAAAATTATTCTCATTTTACCATAAATATAATCATCGCGTTCGGACGCGACCCCGCATGCGAAAAATAAAATTAACCCTAATATTCTAAAATAATCCCGGGATGTTACACAATAGTTATACATATTATTGTCCCCAACGAATGCCTAACAATGAAATCAGAGAACTTTCAAAGTACTCAACACAAACTCGAATCCAAGTCCTTGAATAAATCATCTAAGCGAGACTCATAGTGTGTGTGTAAATGTTCATTCACAGCTTGATTCCCAGGTAAGCCAACTCAATGATTTCGTTTAAAAATTGGGATCTGATGGGTCAAACGAACCTAGATATCTTAAATGTGCTCTATAATTTCCTTTTTGTGCTCAGTATGGTATGATTATTTATTTTTTTTTTCATTGCCTCTTTTTTCAACTTTTTATTTTCTTTCTTCTTTTTTTCTCAACACACCCACCCTTTAAGGTAGCATTTCTCCTCATGGTGGTCCTAACACTCACCAATGGGTAACTTAATGCTTATCGGTTATAGGTGGTTTAATTTCTTTCTTTAAAGATTTCCTTTTTTTATTTTTAACCATACCACACATCATAACACTAGCAAATCGAGATAAACATCTAAGCAAACGGTCATTCATCGACGTGTAATTTTTTTAACTAGTCACTTTGCCAACTACATAGACTTTCACTGCTAAAAACCTATAATTAAGTGCTTACGAGTCTAACCTAGATCAATTACTCAAAGCATCAGATAAAAGTACATTTAAAGAACTTTTCGTTTATAAGATTTCACCTTAAAACAAACAATATCATCATTGGACTTATGTTTTACTATCAAGGACTAAAAACAAACAAAACAAAATTTTTATTTTTTTCATAACAGGTAATCATGCGCATGCATACACCCCCACACTGAAAACTTACATTGTCCTCAATGTAAGATAAATATAAAAAAAGGATTAAGAAACAACACGACTAGATGCGGAGTTGATCAGGTTCCTGCTGGTAAGATTTGAGTTGTGTGACTGTGTAGGTTGCACTGAACACCTGCATAAATACTTATGCAAATAATAAACATGTAATTAGGACATAATAAAATAAAACTACAGTAAATAAAATAAAATAAAATAAAATGAATAAAATAAATAAATACAGATGCAAAGGTTGCCTCCCCGCTAGCGCTAAGTTTAACGTCTTCAGTCAGACGTAACCACTTAATGTTGTCATGGTGGCTTCCATGTTGCGAACTAAATTAAGGCATGAGAAAGAATTTTTGTCTAACTGTTGTAGTTTATCTGTTGATCCTCCAGGGTCTGGTGGCTGAAAATTGAGACTGCATATATGAAAAAATTGGTTCAACCCCCTTTTTAACTTCTCAGAGATCATCTTTAACTGTGCACTAACTCTCATTTTCCTCCTTTTACGATTCTTTGGGGGCAATTGTAGTTCAGGAATGTGTGATTCAGCTTGTAGAGAAGCTGTTTCTGGCAGGACTTTTTCTAGCATGTATGTATATTGGGACTCATCCTCACTCTGTGATTGTTTTTCAACATGAAAAATATTCACTTCTACAGTCATGTTCCCAAACGATAACTTCATGAGACCATTCATGCAATTGATAAATGCATTAGCTGTAGCAAGAAAAGTTCTACATAGGATGAGAGGGATTTTTAACTCAGTGTTAACCATAGAATGAGTGTCTAAGATCAAGAAATCAACAGGATAGTAGAATTTATCGATTTGAAATAAAAAGTCATCAACTACTCCATGTGGTGTTCTAATAGATCGGTCAGCTAACTGCAAAGCTACTGATGTAGGTTTAATCTCACCAAGCCCTAACTGCACATAGATCGAATATGGCATGAGATTAACAATAGCACCTAAATCTAATAAAGCTTGACCAAACTCATGTGTGCCAATATGACATGTAATGATGGAACACCCTGGATCTTTATATTTTGGTGGGGTCCTCTGTTCAATTACTTCACTTGCATGCTCTGTCAAGAATGCACTCTTCTTCATATTATGTTTTCTTTTTATGGTGAATAGATCCTTAAAAACCTTCGCATAAGCTGGAACTTGTTTTATCACATGTAACAGTGGAAGGTTGATCTTTACTTGCTTTAGATGTTCTAGGATCTCACCATTAGGGTCAGGAACTCTCACTGTGGGCCTAATTTCTTGTGGGAAAGGTACTCTTTCCAAATTGTTATTCCTGATGAGTATCTTCAATATTATCCTTAGGATCACCTATGGTGTTGGAAAAGCCTTGCACGCCTACCTTATTACCACTCCTAGTGAATATGACATTAACACATTTTACATTGGAGGCTTCATGATCAGCTTGTGCCATGTGTTGCCCTTGTGTATTTGGTTAAGTCTGAGATGAGAATTTTCCTTGTTCGTGCACACTCAGAACATTAGTCAACTTAGAGACTTGACTCTTTATCTCCTTATTATCCTCAATTACATGTGCTATCAATGACTCAAACCTCTGATTAGTTTTTCTTTGGGCCTCTACAAATGTTTGCACAGTGTCCTATAAGGAAACTGGATTAAAACGAAACCAAACTGAGTTCCATTTCACCAAGTAAAGGGGCGGTAGTGAGCAAAATAAAGTCTCACTACCGAGTACAACAATAATGAGATGAAGATGAGGATTTGTTCGACACAACAAAGTCTTCCGAACTATATCTCGTTACCAACGAAAACTTGTGTGGGCAAGCCTCACAAAATCAATCCCTAAACTATTTAGAGATTTATGTCACATAACAATTTTTGTTATTTTATTTTTATTTATCTTTATGCTTCTTTATTTTCTCAATAACTTGAGAGGATTTGGAGAAGAAGAATATGGAGGCTATGGTTAGAATGAGAGGCTTAGGGAAAAATAAATCTTCTTTTTATATATAGGGTTATTTGTTTCCAAAACAAACATAATCCTTTCTCTTTTCCATCTCAAAGAATCGGTGAAGCAAGGAATTTTTTATTTAATTTGGTAACAATTGTATTAACTTTCATAAAGTCAATATATGTTACAAAAAAAAAAAGTTAATACCTTATTAAAAGGTTTAACTTCCAAAATAATTCCAAGGGTTTCCAAAACATAAAAATTGAAAATTCCAACTTTAGCTTTATTAAATTATATCAAATATAATATAATTTTATTCATTTAATAAGCATCATATAATTAATAAAACTATATATTAACTTTTAACATATAGTTCCAAGTGTGACAAAATAATAATAATATTAATCATATTAATAATATTTATAACTTTGGGAGTATATAATCGGACTATCTAATTATACTAAATTCGCTATAGTATAGCGAGCTAACACGAGGACCAAATGGACCTACGGTTCCGAGCTCCAATAATCTCAAAATATTAATTAAAATATTATTTAAATATTCTAAATTATTAACTCCGGGTTATTCCACTAAAAATCTGAAGTTGCACTCTCGTTGCCGCAAATGATTATTAAGCCGAATCAAGTCGGTGTCCATCGATATAGTCACTACATACGAATTGACCATTCATTAGTATCTCGTAATTAGATTCGGGTCATAATTTCTATTATACCCCTTTAATTATTTATACCTTAAGTGTCATTGATTCTCTAATGAATGAATTATTCATAACTATTATGAATTTTAATCTTTCTATTCGTAATAGAAGGACTTGAGCGCTCAAACCGTTCAAGTACTGAATCAACCCTTAAAAAAGATATTCATCTACTTCTCACAAGAAGGAGTGAACTTCATATATATGTAAAACGTTGCTAGCTACATAACAGACCATGCCCCAAAGTACGTAGCTATTGGTCGGGACTGCTACACAAATCTCACCTTTGTAAATCAAAGGACATAGCCTTCCATGTAGGAGTTCGTAGTACACTCAAGATTAAGAAAAATCTATATATGTGACCGGTGCATAATCACACGCGTATAACACAAGCGCACAATTCGTTCAAGTAGTATAAAAAATATCGATCCCATGAGAACTTAATTCATACAGTTGTTATTAATTATTGATACTATTTATTTACAGGTATTTAATTATAGGGAGAAGAGAATTATTGCTTTTCTTGGTTGAATGTGGATTTGATAAATAAAATACTTAAAGACACAAAAGAAAATACTAAGGAAAATAACAAAAGACTCAAAGATCTAGGGTTGTGACTCAACACAATATTATTATAAAGATGAATTGATTCTCTTATATATATGTAATAAATCAGTTTGCTAACCTGGAACATGAAATTATGCAAAAGCCTCTGTCGATGGTCAGCTGCACATACCCAGTATAATCCAATTAAATCATATGTCTATGTTAACCAATTACATGGATTCATTAAGATCAAGTTCCAATTGTGGTTACCCCCACCCGACAGGTATATGTCTATCATGTAAGGAAATCTATTAAATGTTTATCTATCCTCAAGGAATATCGTGAGCTATTGAATCTAAGGCTGAAACCTAAAATCTCTTTTCCAAGTTCATTTTAAGTTTACCACATCAATCTTATTGGTGATCAGACAACAATAAACATTAAGCTTAAGACTCAATAAACAAACTAAAGAATTACCTAATATTAGGGGTGGGCAAAAAAACCGACCGAACCGAACCAAACCGCAAACCGAACCAAACCGAACCGAATTTACGGTTTTTTTCCTAACGGTACGGTTTGCGGTTCGGATTGGCTCACCCCAAACTGTTTACGGTTCGGTTCAGGAGCTAATCCGAACCGCACCTGTTAAACCGAACTGTTATAATTAAAAAAATTATATATTTTTATAAAAAAAATTGTATTTTTATTTTTCTTTTAATTTTATTATATGTTTTCTTTTTATTAGTATGTTAATACTTTTATTCTTAAATTTTTTGTTAATATATTTATTTGTTAATACTTTTATTCTTCAATTTATTTGTTAATGCTTTTATTCTTAATTTTTTTTTGTTTTATTGTAGCATCATTATTCTTGAAAGTAGGATGTTAGATTTGTCTCTTAATTAGAATGATTGTAACATCATTATTCGAGGTAATTTTTTAAAAATACAATAATTAATTTTGCTTCATTTTTCAATTCTTTATGGAGTGCATGTGTTCCCTGGAGTCACAGCTTACACCCTAGCACTCCATACTATTTGTTTGATAGACTAGTTTTTTTTTTTTTCTTCACTTAAGTGGATGAAAATTTGTTTTAAATATAATAATCCGTAAACCGAACCGAACCAATCCGTAAACCGCTGGTTTAAAAAATTTTCAATCCGAACTAATCCGTTATTTAATGGTTTGGTTTGAGAGGTAAAAAATCCGAACCGTAAAATATGGTTTGGTTCGGTTTTTAGCAAAAACCGAACCAAACCGAACCGCGCCCACCCCTACCTAATATATAATTAAATCAATTATTAAGCACGTAAATATTGTGTTTCATCATCACTTCCCTATAATAAAAGACAACGCTGGGGTTAGAGGATTCACATTTAATATTTCATATCTATGAATCTCACTTATTATAATATATAAATTATTTTCTGTTCTGCTTTCTCAGGAATTAATAATGTTAAACATTTAAAACCAGTCATATAGGCGGTAATCCATTTAGTCCAATTACACTAGCCATATAGGCGGTAATTATCTGTCACATAAAGACCAGCCATATAGGCGGTAAAGTAATTTATATTTAACCCGACCATATAGGCGGTAATAAAGTCTGACATTAATTAATCCGGTTAAATTATAATTTATAAATTATAATTAAGTGAGATTTACCTAAATAATTATATTAAATGTTTCACCTTTTACCCCAGCGGAAATTTAACTACAAAACATAAAAAATAATAATAATAATACTGAAATTAAAATTAAAAATAAAAATACATAAATTAATTATTTAATTGTAATTACAAAATAGATGTTATCCTATGAAATCAGGGAAAAAAATCCCAAGGAAAGCACACCAAATGAGGTGGAGAAAGCTTCAATTTATGAGCAGTTGAACTGGCTCACGTCGCGACGCGAGATTCCTTCTTGCGTCGCGACGCGAGGCCGTGTTGACTGGTCAAACGCGGTTTGACTCGTTGACTGCTGATGTGGCACGCCAATAGAATTTCGACACGTGGCACGCGGTAAGATCGGTCCAATGACATGTTGACACGTGGCAGACGTTGATTCGCGTATGATTTTTTCCATTCATGAGATGACACGTGTCACACGGAGTGTCGGCACCATAGGATTCTGACATGTGGCACGACGCATGTTAGCAGATCTTCTATGATGATGACACGTGGCACGGCGCACGTTAGCAAGTCCAATTTCTCAGATTTTGACACGTGTCCCCGGCGCAGGTTAGTGAAATATGGCGCATGTTAGACGTCGTGACGCGGGTAGCGCGTCGTGATGCGCCAAATTACCAAAATACCCTTGTGGACGCAGATTTAGATCAAGGCCACAATCGAGATTTTCTTTCTGTAGGGCGCGATTGAATCCTGCAAAATAAATAAAGCGAATAAGGAGTGATCTGCCCACCGGTGTGGTGGGGACCGTGTGCACTCCGACGCTCAAGTTAGCCTATGTAGTGATGAAGTAAGATAAATAAATTAAGGTCTGATATATACCTTAATCTAGGTTTGTGGGCCGTGAGGGCGGTCAATCGTAGAAATGTCTAGGTATTCCGTGTCTAATGCTTTTTCGATCCTTGATCTTGTCTTTCCTTTCTTCTTTTATAGGCTTCTCCCAGTGAATCTGCCCGTTGGAGTCGACTTTATTGAGGGTTTAATTCAGATATTTCATGATAGATAACTGAAGATCTCATCTTCTTCCCATAACTCTCGATCTTAATGGCCACATTTATGTGTCTGTTTCTTTTATATTAGCTTTGTAACTGGTGTCCGTTGATATGCATAACATCTTTAGGTATGGGCTCAATCGGTTGATGGGCTTTTGGCTTCGTCGTGAGATGTCGTTTTTGCCCTTGGGTCAATTTTGGCCCAAACAACCCTTTTGCGTCATTTTTGTCTATTTTAGCCCTAAATTGCTTCCAATGCTTCCCAAACTTTATTTATCTGCAAAATAACAATAAAACACATCAAAACGTTCACAAAACTCAAGAAACTGTATAAAATATTAGGTTAAATGAGTGGGAAATAGTGATATAATTACCACTCATCACACCCTCAACCTAACATTTTGCTAGTCCTCGAGCAAAACAATAACATAAAAATAAAATTAAACTAAGCCACTTTCGTAGGGAACACGGTTACATTTAGCGTATGCAACAAGCCTTTAAACCCCTCGGTGTCCCTAGTGGACGAGTTATAGTCTCGTGAGGGCTTACAGTAACGATACCCACAAACGTCAAACTAATGCACACAAAAGCAAAAAGAAAATAAAGCCAATGCACACAAAAGCAAAAAGATAAAATAATAGATATATAAATAACATCATCAGAGAATGTCTAGCATCAAAGTTAGAGGAACCTTCAAAACGCATATTTCAACTAAAAACCTTTCTTTTGAACAACATATCTAAATCAGACTCAAAGTGTGTGTGTGAATAATTCTGCAAACAAATTCGATTCTAAGTTGTCAACTCGGTGATTTCGTCTCAACTCTCAGTAGTTAATGGGTCAAACCAATCTGAGTATCTAAAATTGTTTCGTCTACTACAATCAGCATAAGTGAGGTATGTGATTTTTTTTTTGGGGTTTTTCAATTTTAAAACACACACAATCACAAAAAATGCAAAAGATAAAAATGCTGGAATGGAAAAAAAATAAAATAACACATGCAGGAAAATTTTTGAAGGAATTGAAAAATTAAACACGCAAATAACTCTCACCCATAAACCTAAATCTAGCATTGTCCCCAATGCGTTACAAAACAAAAATAAAAATAAGGAAACAATAGTACCTGAGTTTTTCAATCATTAGCCTCATCATCGTCACTGTCATCCTCTAGCGGGTCAGGGAATTCTGGAATAGCAATGTGTAAATTCTGAGCCATTTGTTGAAGTGTTTGGCCCATTGCCCTGTTATACTAAATTATGTAGTCCACACGAGATCCCAGTCGCCGAACTTCTTGAGATAAAGTGCGAGGCCATGATGATCGTTGTGGTGGTTGAGGCGGTTGCTGAGGTTGTGGTGCAGGTGTAGAAGAAGATGATCTGGCACGAGCTTGTCTCTCTGTATGGAATTGCTGGATGATGAGGGCTGTTATTGCAGTCATAGGCTGTGTTATCTCCTCTCTAGGGTCAACAACGACCCTGGACAATGTACGCAAAGATGAAATCAGGTAGCAATATAACAGGCCTACCTGTGTTGTTCTCACAGCCCATACTATATTGGTAGCAATCAGCTGACCTATATTGATTGTATAGCCTTCCAGTATGCAGTACAGTAAAAATATATGTTCCTTTGTGACATAAGTAATATGAGTCCCAGGTAGTAAAGTTATTGTCAGGAAGTGGAACCACACTTTAGCTTTAGGTTTCAGTAACTTCGAACTCATCTTCAAATGTTCCTTATTGCTACTCATGACCCACGCAACATTAGGGATGCACAAGGTCTCCGTTAGATGAGTGATGTCAACATATTCCTTTATTGTCGAATATTCATCAACTTCCATATTTGCCAACCCATAGAACTCATTGATAGTTTATGCATCAAATTTCACTTGTTGTCCTCTCACCATAGCCACATACGCTTGATGCTCGTAAGCATTAGCGTAAAACTCACGTACAATAGTAACAAAAGCGGGGTGGGATGCTGGCAAAGCTTATGTCATTGCGTGGTAGCAATTATCCTCTTTATCTCGGGAAATAGGCCGGGTTGATTTCAAAACCCCTCTCTATAATAGAAACTTTTTTGTTCATTCCCTCTTCATACCGTTTTTCAGCAGCTGCCGAAACAAACTTAGTAGCGTCAAAACTAGGTTCGGCAGATGTTGAAGCCCTATACCTCTTCAGTGCCATTTGTAGTAAAAATTTTGACAGGGTCTCCTCTAAAACTCAATATTTCACCAAATTCACCCTAAATGTAACATAACAACATCAGTCTTTGCCCCCCAATTCTACGAAATTTAAACAATTTTTTTTAATCCTCAAATCTAAATATTTCAATTCTTCATTGCTACACTTCCAAATATCCAATTTCAACAAAATTCACCACAAAAAATCAGACAATTTCCAGCCTCATCTCCATTCACTGCCACAATTCCAAATCCAATTTCAACAAATTTCACCACACAAAATAACCACAAAATCTTACAATTTTCGGCTATCCCCCTTTGTAAATTCGAAAATTTTAAAGATAATGAAGAATGAAGAACGATTTTAACCACTCACGATATTGGCCTTTGAATGATGATCTTTTAGCTTTGAAGAACCGGATCTGAAGATGGAGGGTCTCGGCCGTAGGTACTTGAGGGAAAAATCAATGTTTCAGCCGTGGGTTGAGTGGCCTCGGCCGTGGGTTGAGATGGGAAAAATCGAGGGAGATGATGGGAGTTTGTAGCTTGTTAGTGTGATTTTGATGAGTTTATAAGACTTTGGTTGATGGTTTGGTGTTTGGAGGGTCTGATTTTCAGAGGAAAGTTGAGAGGAAATGCCGAAAATTGGAAGAAGAAGTGAGGAATCTGTGCGACAGCTGTTGGTTTAAGTCTAGATATCGAAGTTGCATCGCGACGCCAAATTACTTCTTGTGTCGCGACGCTCGATTTTTAGGTTAATGTTTGTCTTTTGAGGCTTCTGGGTCGCGACACGCAAGGTTTTCATGTCGCAACGCGGGATTTTTTTTTTTTACAAAACCAAGTCTTTTGACGAATAAATCCACTGGGACGCGTCTCAAGAGCTGACTCCTTACTCGGCCGTCTTTACTGGATTAACTTTATATTCTCGTGATTTTGTCAAATTTATTTTGTTGAAAATCCCGCTTGCACTGGCTTGCTTTCTCGTAAAATATTTCATCTTTATTTTTCCCTGCAAAAATAACACAAAATTAAAAAATTCTACAACATGTATACACAAAACAATAAAAATTAAAATAAAATTATTGCATGGGTTGCCTCCCTGCTAGCGCTAAATTTTTCGTCTTCAGCCAGACGTGACTGAAATCTATCTGTCAATGAGGTTTTAGCGTCGTTTTGGATGTCCGATTAAAGACAATCCCGTGTGCGTTTCTTTTGAAGGGTCTCTTCCAACGGTAAATGGGCAAAAGAATTTTGTCTCATTCAGTGCTCTTGCCACCTTTTTGATCTTTGTTGCTCCAATGGTTTCTGAAAAAAAAAAAAAAGACAATCAGGAGGTCTCGTATGGTGCTTGACTTTGAATGGATGTTCCATTCTGTCAAGCTTCTGGGTGATATCTTTGATTTGTACTCCCCAAAACAGTGATGTTTCTTTTGAATGCACTGGATCTTCAATAAGGTTAGACATTTTCTCCTCCATTTGCTCTGCTTCTTGCTCCACATTTTCTTCACGGATGATTTTTAAAATTTCCGCATTCAGTTCTTCACCTGTCATCTGTGAAATGCATGCTTCATAAGTATCACCCTGAGGATGTAAAGAAATGTCAGATTTTAGGTCTTAATCCTCTGAAATGACTGGCTCAGGTAGCTCGTCTTCAAACATTAGTGCAAAGTATTCTCCAAGATCTTCATTTTGAGGATGGAAAGTTTCATTCTCCCTTGTTGGTGCAGTTGGTACAAATAGCTCATCTTCTTCATCCTCGTCAGAGTCAGAATAATAAAAATCAAACAGAGACTTAGCTGGTTTGGGCTTCTGAACTGATACATGTAGACGCTGGTTTTCGCCCGAGGCCTACAATCGAGATTTCGTGAGGGGGCACTGGCGATCCTGCAAAACAAAGGAAATGGGATGAGCGAAGAAGGTCTACCCACCGGTGTGGTGGATGCCGTAGGCACTCCGATGCCCAAGTCAGTGAAGGGACTAAGGAAGTAGTAGGTGGGAAGTTAAAGGTTGGATGCTACCTTGAACTTCGTGGGGGTGCCGTGAGGGCGGTAGGTCGGAAGTGTGGAGAAGTTTTAGGGTACCTTAGAACTGTGAGTGGGAGAGTCCGAAGACCAATGTCCCTCCTCCTGTAACCTTGTTTCTTTCTTATACCTCTCCTCAGTAACGCGTGCCTTTATTTCCCCTTTATTGCTTGACTGTTGGGATGATTTCATGAGGAGGTTTAATGTCGCCTTCTGCCCGTTGTAGGCTGGATCGGACGAGTCATTAAATGGAGGTTTATGAGCTTGGGCGTTACGTGGGTTGGTCATTTGTGAGGCCATTCGGTTACGGGTGCCGGTGCTTACTGGGCCTGGGCCTGCATTATATCTTCGGGGTTTAGTTTGGAGGTTTCTGGGGTGCAATCAATGTTAGGCCCAAAGAAAAATAACGAAACTGCCTCTGGACCAAATTTGGCCCGTACAATTTGTCCCCTACTCTCTAAGTCAATGAGTCATTGGCTTGGAGAGTATTCGTTGGTCGCGTCGCCTGGACCAAACAAGGAAAATCTTTGTTGCCCGAAATGGGTCACGATCGGGCGTCTTCTGTGTTGTATGGCTACGGTATTGAATCTGACTTGTGGGAGTTTGGGGGATGTCCCTAGTTTGATCGAGATGGTTGTTGTCCCCGATCATACTCTATCATAAGTTATGCGAGGAGTGTATCCATCGACTGGATCTGATGAAGGCCAGAAATTCTAAATCATTTGGTAACGAATAGGATCCAAACCGAGTCTATATGTCGTATGGATCGGAAGGGGCCCGTGAACCAAACTTGACCCCGTTACGGGCTAATTGAGGAGGGCTTCGTCGACTGGACCTGATGAAGTCCATAAAGACATTCACTCGTTTGGGGAGTGCTTCGTCGACTGGACCTGATGAAGTCCAGAAAGATATTCACTCGTTTGGTACCGAAGAGGGACCAAACCGAGTCTACATGTCGTCTGGATCAGAAAGTCCATAAACTAAAGCCTCAGTTAGGGCGATCATGTAGACTCGTTGCCCAGGGGCGGCTGGCAGCTTTCTAACAATATCCATCCCCCACTTCATGAACGGCCATGGAACTAGGGTAGAGCTGAGTCTTTCAGGAGGAAGTCGGGAGACTGGTGCAAACCTCTGGCATTTTTGACAGTTTCGGGCATAAGTAGCCGCGTCGGCTCGCATAGTTGGTCAATCATACCCAGCTGTGTGGGCCCGGCATGCAAGACTTCTACCGCCAGAGTGGTTCCCACACTGCCCTTCATGCAACTCGGCCAAAATGTATTGTGCCTCTTCAGGGGAAAGACACTTGAGGTACGGCCTGCCAACTGATCTTCTCAATAGCTGGTTATCGTATAGAACGAACCGCACGGCTTGATGTTTCACTCTTCGAGCGGCATTTTTGTCTGCTGGCAGAGTCCTTGTATCCAAGTATTTGACCAAGGGTGTCATCCATGAACCATTTTCTGTGAGGTAGGAAACGGTGCCTGCTTCAGTCTTTACTATAGCCGGCCATTGCAAATATGCCACGGGAATGGCTTGGATTTTTCCTTCCTGTAGAGTCAACCCGAGTGTCGCCAAGGCATCTGCATGTGTATTCTGGACCCTAGGAATTTGCAAAATTTCAAAGGATTCAAAAGTTGCCTGAACTTCTTTTACCTTGGATAAATATGATGCCATCTGAGCCCCTCTGGCCTGGTAGGTTCCTTGAAGTTGGTTGATGACGAGTTGTGAGTCGGATATCGCCTCCACTCTCTTCGCCCCCAATTCTTTGAGTAGTTCAAGTCCGGCTATCAGCGCTTCATACTCGGCTTCATTGTTTGTAGTCTGGAAACCACACTTGAATGCTTTTTGGATTAAGTCATATTCGGGTGTGGTGATCACTACCCCTAAACCAGAGCCTCGTCTGTTAGATGACACGTCCACCGAAAGTTTCCATACTCTAGTCGAGCTGACAATAAGCATTTCATTATTTAAACCCTCCTGCATGCCGAGACTGAAGTCCGCCATAAAGTCTGCGAGTGCTTGGGACTTAATAGCTGTTCGCGGTTGGTATGTAATGTCGTATTCTCTAAGTTCTACATCCCACTTGGTCATTCTCCTAGACAGCTCAGGTTTATGTAGGATACTCCGCAATGGGTAGGTGGAGAAGACGGTGATTGGGTGGCCCTAGAAGTAAGGGCGGAGTTTTCGTGCTGCCATCACCAAAGCAAGGACCAGTCATTCCATTTGGGTATATCGAGTCTCAGTGTCTAACAAGGCTCTGCTCACATAGTAGACTGGATGTTGTAGTCCTCCATCTTCCTTTATCAGAACCGCGCTAACAGCTTGAGGAGAAACTCCAAGATACAAATACAACCTCTCTCCGTCGACTGGCTTGGACAAGAGCGGTGGCGTGGTCAAGTATTCTTTCAGTCTGGTTAAGGCCTCTTCGCAGTCCGAGGTCCACTCAAACTTCTTCGACTTTCCAAGGGTGGAGAAGAACAAAAAGCTCTTGTCGGTTGACTTGGATATGAATCTATTGAGAGCCGCAATTCTCCCTGCAAGTCGCATGACTTCTTTCTGATTCGTCGGGGGTGGAATATTAAGAATGGACTTTATTTGTTCCGGATTGACTTCAATTCCTCGCCGCGTGACTAGTTACCCCAGGAATTTTCCCGAAGCTACTCCGAAGGCGCATTTGGTTGGGTTCAGCTTCATCCCATACTTCTTCATTACTCTGAAAGCCTCATCAAGATGTTCCAGTTGGACTTCACCAGCATGTCATCGATATAGACCTTCATTGTCTTCCCAATATGTCGGCTGAACATTTTGTTTACAAGCCGTTGGTAAGTGGCACCCGCGTTCTTCAGTCCAAATGGCATTACTTTGTAGCAATAGATCCCTCTGTTGGTGATGAAAGCCATTTTTTCCTGATCATTCGGATGCATAAGGATCTGATTGTAGCCTGAGTACGCATCCATGAAACTCAAAAGTTCATGCCCTGCTGTCGCATCAACTAGCGAGTCTATATGTGGTAGTGGAAAAGAATCCTTTGGGTATGCCTTGTTCAAGTCAGTAAAGTCGATGCAGACTCGCCATTTTCCATTCTTCTTCCGCACGACTACGACGTTCGCCAACCAATCCGGATACTGCACCTCTATGACTGCTCCATTCTCCAATAACTTATGTATTTCTTCATCAATAACTCGAATCCTCTCTAGGGTGAACTTCCTTCTCTTCTGCTTGATGGGTGGGAAAGATGGGTCCACATGTAGCTCATGAGTCATCAACTCAGGATTTATCCCTGTCATATCCCCATGTGACCAAGCGAAACAATCGTGGTATTTCTGGAGGAATTCTACTAGTTCTGCTCGTAACGAAGGATCAAGGTCGGCTCCAACACGGGTATTGTGGTCTGGGTATAGCGGGTGAATCTGGATCTCGTCAAGTTCCTCCATTTTCGGTTCATTAATATGCTCTCGATGAGACCCTTCCTGTAATTTCTATGCCGACTGAGTTTTAGGCTTCAGGGTGGTCTGGTAGCAAGTCATGGAAGCAAGTCGGTCCCCTCTAATCTGATGGACCCCCCATTCAGGTGTGAATTTCAGCTCTTGGTGATACGTGGAGAAAACTGCCCGCATCTCATAAATCCACGGCCATCCCACTATTATATTGTAGGCTGACGGGTTGTCGAGGACAAAGAACGTAACCATTTTATTCACTCCGCCTGCATACACTGGGAGACAAATTTCGCCCATTGTGAACTTTTATTCCCCGCTGAAACCAATCAGAGTTGTAGACCGTCGGCTCATTTTTTCTAATCCTCCTCCCATATCATTGAGTGCTGACAAAAAGATGATATTGGCGGATGATCCAGTGTCGACCATCACTCTTTTGACCATAAAGTTGGCCACTTGAAGGGATATCATCAGGGCATCGTGGTGTAGGTTCGCATGACTGTACAATTGATCGTCTGAAAACTCAATTACTAAGCCAGTATGATTCTCTGTCACAGTTCGCTTGTGGTCCGAGACGACTGATGAAACCATCCTCGCCTGCCGCTTCGCTGTTGAATAAAAGACTCCGCTCACTTTCGAACCTCCAGAAATAACGTTGACAGTGTTGTTGATTGGGGGTGTTAGTGGGGCTCACATTCGGTCTTCTCTTTCTTCTCTTCGGGCCAATGTGGTTTTTCCCTTCTATGTCAATAGGTCTTTCAAATGTCCTCTGTTTAGTAGCTCTAGGACTTCTAACCTAAGGGCTATGCAGTCAGCCGTCGTGTGCCCGTAGTCTCGCTGAAACTCACACCATCTGCTGGTGTCTTTCTTCCCTGAGCTTTCCTTGGACTGTGGAGGCCACTTTACCTCATTTCCCATCTTTTTGAGGACTGAAACGAGTTCTCCCGGTGAGATAGTTAAGTTGTAGTCCGGGAGACGTGGTGTAACATTAGAAGTTCTTTCTCTTCTGTCGAATGGGGCTGGCCCATGATTGGCCGTCCTGTCATAGGGTCGGGAATCCCTCGGGCGGAGTGTTCTTCGATCGGTTGAATGCAGGGTTCTTTTAAAAGATTCCTTTGGTCGCCTGGGCTGACACATTCCCCTCTCCAGAGCATTTGAAGACCTCTTTTTACTCGTATTCCTCCTATCTTCCTCCCATCTGATCTCCGTTCGGGCTCTTGTCAATGCCTGATCCATGGAGTAGCATCGATTTTTTTTCAGCTTCTTATAGAGGCTACTGTCTGCCAACAATCCATTTCTGAATGCCTCCACCATTTTCGGCTGATGGAGATTTGGGATAGCAATCCTTTCTTTGTTGAATCGCGAGACGTAGCTTCGAATGGACTCTTATTTCCGTTACTGGATCAAATTGAGGTCGTCTGTGGTCTTCTCAAACTTGCACGAACTAGCAAAGTGTCCCACGAACTTGTCTGCCAATTCCTTGTAAGACCCAATCGACCCAAATGGCAGATTTATGAACCATGTGAGGGCTGGACCGGCCAAAAAATCCCAAACCCTCGACACAACCCTGCTTCCCTTTGATGTGGAGTAAGGCTCATGGACATCATTTTATACTTATAATGGATTATATGGTCATCGGGGTCGGTTGATCCATCATACAATTTCATCTCTGGGGGTTAAATTTCTGTGGTAGTTCAACCGAGTTAATCCTCTCGTCGAATGGAGTGTCAGCCAAAGTTCCTGACATACTCTTTCTCAACGGTAGCCTGACCCCAGGTAAGCTAGACAAAATAGCTTCCTTTAATTCCTCAATCTTCTGACGTATCATCGTAGCTGTTACAATGTCAGCCGGATGATTTTGTTGATTGCTTACATGACCAGCAAGTCTATCTCCTTGACGGGGGCCCTCGTTTCGCTCTACCTCTGGAACCCTCATTGAGTTTGGTTGGCGACCCGGAGCTTCTGGGGGATTCATCGATTCCATTTGGTTACGAGGGGAGGTAAGGCGCTCCAGCTGCCTTTGAAGATTTCCATTGGTGCTCTTCATGACTGAATTCTCCTCTTCAAGTATACGTAGGCGTTCATGAAGAGTGGCCAACTGGTTGGCAACTGAGTCTGATGGCTCACCACTTGATGCCATGTCGATGTTTTGTGAGTTCGTTGCTTTGACCGAAAGCTTTGGTTTGCTGTGAATCGCTAGGGCCCCACAGTGGGCGCCAAACTGTAGACGTTGGTTTTCGCCTGAGGCCTACAATCGAGATTTCGTGAGGGGGCACTGGCGATCCTGCAAAACAAAGGAAATGAGATGAGCGGAGAAGGTTTACCCACCGGTGTGGTGGATGCCATAGGCACTCCGACGCCCAAGTCAGTGAAGGGACTAAGGAAGTAGTAGGTGGGAAGTTAAAGGTTGGATGCTACCTTGAACTTCGTGGGGGTGCCATGAGGGCGGTAGGTCGGAAGTGTGGCGAACGTTTAGGGTACCTTAGAACTGTGAGTGGGAGAGTCCGAAGACCAATGTCCCTCATCATGTAACCTTGTTTCTTTCTTATACCTCTCCTCAATAACGTGTGCCTTTATTTCACCTTTATTGCTTGACTGTTGGGATGATTTCGTGAGGGGGTTTAATGTCGCCTTCTGCCCGTTGTAGACTGGATCGGACGAGTCATTAAATGGGGGTTTATGAGCTTGGGCGTTACGTGGGTTGGTCATTTGTGAGGCCATTCGGTTATGGGTGCCGGTTATTACTGGGCCTGGGCCTGCATTATATCTTCGGGGTTTAGTTTAAAGGTTTCTGGGGTGCATTCAATGTCGGGGCCCAAAGAAAAATGATGAAACTGCCTCTGGACCAAATTTGGCCCGTACAATACCTCAGATTCTTGATACTGCTCAACCTCCTCCTCTGCTAAAGTGTCATCGTGAAATGCTTGGTACTCGAAGGCTTCATCATTGTCATCTAAAAATGCTCCTTGAGGTATGTAGTTTTGGTTTTCTGTTCGTTTGATCTGTTAGTCTCTGAATGGATGTTGATTGTCTCTGAATACTTTCGAATTGATTTTGGACTGATTCAAGCATTGTATCAAATTTTTCATCTTGTTTCTTGAACCAATCTTTGAGCGTGTCAACCATCTGATTCTCCTCTGATGGTTCTGGTTCTTGATGAAAATTGTAGATGGATGATGGATAAGATGGAAAGTAAGATGGTTCTTCGTACTCTGAAAGGTATATACATTGATCGCTCGGGTGGTTACCATCACATATCACACATCTCCATATTTCGTTCTGATGAGCAAATGTAGTATTGCTTGATTCTGACATCCAGTGATAGTTGTTGGGCTGGACAACAGGCCTCAGAAAATCGAAATGTTGCTCCCTGAATTGGGGTGTATCTTCTTCTAGTAAAGCTCATAATCTTTCTATCTCCCAATAGTGTTCCATTTTTCAACCACCTGAAAAATAAAAGAAAGAATTAAAAATTATAGATAAAAATAAAGAAAATTATATACAAGTAAATTAGATAATTTCAAAATTAATAACTCAAGAAAAATAAGTCCCCGACAACCGCGCCAAAAACTTGACCGTTGCGTAATCACACGCGTATAACGCAAGCTCACGTATCGTTAAAGTAGTATAAAAAATATCAATCCCACGAGGACTTAATTCCTACTGTTGTTATTAATTATTGATACTATTTATTTACATATATCTAATTATAGGGAGAAGAGAATGATTGCTTTTGTTGGTTGAATGTGGATTTGATAAATAAAGTACTTAAAGACACAAAAGAAAATACTAAGGAAAATAACAAAAGACTCAAAGATCTAGGGTTGTGACTCCACAAAATATTATTATAAAGATGAATTGATTCTCTTATATATGTGTAATAAATCAGTTTGCTAACCTGGAACACGAAATATGCAAAAGCCTATGTCGATGGTCAACTACACATACCCAGTATAATCCAATTAAATCATATGTCTATGTTAACCAAATTACATGGATTCATTAAGATCAAGTTCCAATTATGGTTACCCCCGCCCGACAGGTATATGTCTATCCTGTAAGGAAATCTATTAAAGGGTTATCTATCCTTAAGGAAGATCATGAGTTATTGAATCTAAGGCTGAAACCTAAAATCTCTTTTCCATGTTCATTTTAAGTTTACCACATCAATCTTATTGGTGATCAGACAACAAGAAGCATTAAGCTTAAGACTCAATAAACAAACTAAAGAATTACCTAATATATAATTAAATCGATTATTAAGCACGTGAATATTGTGTTTCATCACTTCCCTAGAATAAAAGATAATGCAGGGGTTAGAGGATTCACATTTAATATTTCATATATATGAATCTCACTTATTATAATATATAAATTATTTTCTGTTCTGATTCTCAGGAATTAATAATGTTAAACATTTAAAACCAGCCATATATGCGGTAATCCATTTAGTCCAATTACACTAGCCATATAGACGGTAATTATCTGTCACATAAAGACCAGCCATATAGGCGGTAAAGTAATTTATATTTAACCCTGACCATATAGGCGGTAATAAAGTCTGACATTAATTAATCCGGTTAAATTATAATTTATAAATTATAATTAAGTGAGATTTACCTAGATAATTATATTAAATGTTTCACCTTTTACCCCAGCGGAAATTTAACTACAAAACATAAAATAAAAATAAAATAAAATACTGAAATTAAAAATAAAAATAAAAATACATAAATTAATTATTTAATTATAATTACAAAATAGATGTTATCCTATGAAATCAGGGAAAAAAATCCCAAGGAAAGCACACCAAATGAGGTGCAGAAAGCTTCAATTTATAGGCAGCTGAACTGGCTCACGTCGCGACGCGAGATTCCTTCTTGCGTCGCGACGCGAGGCCGTGTTGACTGGTCAAACGAGATTTGACTCGTTGACTGCTGACGTGGCACGCCAATAGAATTTCGACACGTGGCACGCGGTAAGATCGGTCCAATGACATGTTGACACGTGGCAGACGTTGATTCGCGTATGATTTTGTCCATTCAGGAGATGACACGTGTCATGCGGAGTGTCGGCACCATAGGATTGTGACACGTGGCACGGCGCATGTTAGCAGATCTTCTGTGATGATGACATGTGGCACGACGCACGTTAGCAAGTCAAATTTCTCAGATTTTGACACGTGTCCCCGGTGCAGATTAGTGGAATGCGGTGCACATTAGACGTCGCAATGCGCCAAATTACCAAAATACCCTTTTGCGTCATTTTTGTCTATTTTGGCCCCAAATTACTTCCAATGCTTCCCAAACTTTATTTATCTGCAAAATAACAATAAAATACATCAAAACATTCACAAAACTCAAGAAACTGTACAAAATATTAGGTTAAATGAGTGAGAAATAGTGATATAATTACCACTCATCAATATGACCATCTAGTTGATCGAAATGATTTTCTTTGTTTAATGGATATTGTAAGAAAGTCATTTCCATCTTGGTACAGTCCTATATGATCACATCATACAAGGTGTCTTCATTCTCATGTCTCTACATGGACGATCCCTATGGACTATTTAAGATTACTAACTTTAGACTTAAATTCTCTTGTGTATGGCACTCATACACTAAGTCTGAAGGCACATAAGTAATCTAGAGTAATCAAGATAATTTATAATATGTGAAAATTAAACAAACATTTTGATAAATTTTATTTCAAAACATATAAAGCCGTCTACATTACATGAAGCTATAGGGCATACATCTCAATAATATCCATCTTGCAATTGAGCAAATGGGTCATGTCACATAATCCTAGACCATCTAGGTGACCTTCAAACACTTTAGCCAACAAGGTATTTGTAAACAGATTAGCCATGTTCCTCTCTATATGTTTTCCCTTCTTGTGGCTTCTTGGTTATTTGAATTAGCTATTACACCACTATTATCGTAATGAGTGGTTTATTCATATCTGGAACAACTTCCAGATCTCCCAAGAATTTATGGAGCCTGACTACTACCTTAGCTGCTTCACAAGCGGCTACATATTTAGCCTCCATGGTGGAGTCAGTAATGCAAGATTGCTTTACACTCCTCCATATTATAGCCTCACCACTTAAGGTAAACACTGATCCATATGTTGATATCCTATAATCGACACATGTCTGAAAATTAGAGTATGTATATCCCCTTAGGATCATATCCTCATTGGAATATACAAGTATATAAACTCTCGTTCTCTTAAGATACTTGAGAATGTGTTTCACAGCTACCTAGTGATCCAATCATGGGTTCGACTGAAACCTACTGACTACTCTCACTGCAAAATAGATGTTTGGTCTCGTGCATAACATAGCATACATGAGAATACCAAATGCTAAGGCATATGAGATATGTCTCATTTCCTCAACATCTTGAGGTGTCTTAAGAGAATGGTCCTTTGATAAATGAATTCCATGCCGATAAGGCAGATTGCCTTTCTTGGAATTCTGCATCCCAAATCGAACAAGGATCTTGTCGATATAAGATGTCTGAGACATAGATAACAGTCGTTTCTTGCGATCCCAAAGTATATGAATCCCAATAACATAACTGGCTTCTCCTAAATCTTTCATTTGGAATTGTTTTTAGCTAGCCAGGTTTTCATGTCCGATAATATCTTTACATAATTCCCAATGAGTAAATTATCATCGACGTATAAAATAAGAAAAATCACATTTCCGTCAATGACGCACTTGTATACACAAGGCTCATCAACATTCTGCTCAAAGTCATAAGACTTGATCATGATATCAAATTTTATATTACAAGATCGAGATGTTGCTGAAGTCCATAAATGGACCTTTGCAGCTTGCAAACCTTTTGCTCTTGACCTTGGGCTATGAACCCCTCTGGTTTTACCATACATATAGACTCATCAAGATTGACATTCAAGAATGTAGTTTCGACGTCCATTTTCCAAATTTCATAGTCTTACTATACGACAATGGATAGAATCGTACAGATGAATTTGAGCATTGCTACTGGCGAGAAAACATTGAATAATGTTTTACATGTTCCTGATATTCGGAAGAACATGGTTTCGGGTTCACTCCTTAGCAAGAATGGTTTCAAGCTTGTATTTGTTTGTGATAAGTTTGTACTGTCTAAAAATGATTTTTATGTAGGAAAATGATACCTCACTCAGGGCCTTTTCAAGTTCAATGTAATGACTGTCAATCGACACAGTGCTAATAGAGCATCATTTCATTCCATAGAATAAAGTTCCGACCCTTGTACACTCCAATATGTGTGATATGAATATTGTGCAAATAAGAGGTGGTAAAAAGTACTTTGTCACTTTTATCAATGATAGCACAAGATTCCGTTATTTGTATTTGCTGAGGAGCAAAGATGAAGTTATTGAGAGCTTTATACACTATAAGAACGAAGTTGAAAATCAACTTGACAAGAAAATCAAAAGAATTATGAGTGATAGATGAGATGAATATGTGTCACCGTTTGGTGAATATTGTTCCAATTATGGAATTAAACACGAAACTATTGCTCCTTATTTGCCTCAACAAAATGGGATTGCAGAACACAAAAACTGAAAATTGAAAGAAATGATGAATGTTATATTGACAAGCTCTGGTTTACCCCAGAACTTGTGGGGGGGAAGTCTTGCTTTTCACCAACTACGTTATGAACAAGCTACCTCACAGAATATTGGACAAGACACCATATGAATTATAGAAAGGTCACGTACCTTATACAAATATCTAAAAGTGTGGGGGTGTCTCTACAATGTAATAGTTCCTAAACCTAAGAAGGTTAGAATAGGATCCAAAACTGTTGATTGTATATTCATTGGATATGCTTACAATAATAGTACATATCGATTCTTGGTATATAAGTTTAAAATTCCTGACATCAATCCAAATATGATAATTGAGTCAAGGAATGTGACATTCTTTGAAGACACATTTCCTTGTAAGGAAAGACAAAGAACAGAACCTCTCAAAAGAACTATTAATACTGTCAAAGATAGTGATCAAGTCGACCAATAATCAAATCAACATAAAAATGTTGAGGAAATTGTACCTAGACTTAGCAAAAGAGCTAGAACGTCTAAGTCATTTGGACCTGATTTTCTGACATAATTGTTAAAAAATGAGCCTCAGAACTATAACGAAATAATGTCTTCATCGGAAGCACCTTTGTGGAAAGAGGCTATAAATAGTGAGATTGATTTCATCCTACAAAACCATAAGTGGGAGTTGGTTGATCTTCCTTCAGATTGTAAGCCACTGGGCTACAAATGGATATTCAAACAGAAGATGAAACCAGATGAATCAATAGATAAGTATAAGGCAAGACTTGTCATAAAAGGTTATAGACAAAAATAAGGCATTGATTAATTTGATACATATTCACCATATTCACCAGTGGCTCGTATAAGAATGCTCATAGCCATTGCAACTATATTTGGTCTTGAAATACATCAAATTAATGTGAAGACAACATTAATAAATGGTGAACTAGATCAAGAGATTTACATGAAACAGCTGGAAATTTTCAATGTTTCTGGACATGAACAGAAGGTGTGCAAATTTGTAAAATCCTTCTACGGATTAAAACAAACACCTAAACAATGGCATGAAAATTTGAGAAAGAAATGTTGTCAAGTGGGTTCAAACTCAATGAGTGTGATAAGTGTGTATACACCAAATTGCCCATCATTGAGCCTATGTTGTTTTAGATTTAAACTTTCTTGCTTCGGACTAGACTGAGAATTCTGTAAAGAATAGAATGATCACCAACCTCAAATCTCCGTCAACTCAAAAAGGATATGTCATTGTATGTCCCTACATAAATGATATACTAATAATTGGTAGTAATCATGAGATGATTCAGTCTACCAAGAAAGTATTGACTAGTAAATTTGATATGAAGGATTTAGGAGTAGCTGATGTGATCTTAGGAATTAAGATATCCAGAACATCAAAGGGGTATATATATATATCTCACACTCATTATGTTGAGAAGATTCTTGAGAAATATAATAAAGAAGATCTAAATGTGGCTAGAACTCAAGTAGACCTAACTCTTCATTTATTAAAGAATATTGGCTCAAGCGTATCGCAATGAGAGTATTCGAGAATCATCGGAAGTCTAATGTATCTCACAAATTGCACATGACCTTATATCCCTCAAGTTGTAAACAGGCTTAACAGATATACCATAAATCTAGGACATAACCAATGGAAAGCCATAGTAAGAGTTTTGAGGTTTCTGAGAGAAACTTCAAAATATGATATGCATTATACGAAATAACCTGTTATTCTAGAGGGATACAACGATGCTAACTGGATATCTGATACAGTGGATTCCAAATTTACATGTGGATTTGTTTTCACACTTGGTGGTGCAGCCGTGTCATGGAAATCCTCGAGGCAAACATATATTGCCCAGTCTACTATGGAATCAGAGTTCATAGCATTAGACAAAACAACGGAAGAAGCGGAATGCCTTTGAAATTTGCTAGAGGATATTCCAAATTGGCTCAAACTAGTGCCAACGATAAGCATACATTGCGATAGTCAATCGGCTATTGGGAGAGCCCAAAATACAATGTATAATGGTAAGTCTCGACACATACGTCGCAGACATAATACCATACGATAACTGCTCTCGAGTGGCATAATTTTGATAGATTATATCAAATTGAAGGAAACCCTAGCGGATCCACTTACTAAAGGTTTACCTAGAGACCAAGTTGAGAAGTCATCGAGGGGAATGGGCTTGAAGCCTATAAATTAAAAATTGTCACTGTGGAAACCCAACCTTACTAACTGGAGATCCCAAGATCTAGGTTCAAAAGGGACAACAGAAACTTTGTACAATTAAAAACAAGCACTGTAGAGTTTTATATTATTTCTTAGTCCTGTAATGACGCAGAGTGTTTGTAGGCACTTCATTTTTGCATATAAGTCCCTATGATGAGTCTCATTTGGAGACACTACCTTTTAAGTCACGGAAGTCGTGGGAAACGGACGTCGGAAAGGGAAATTCAGAATAAGTATGTCATCAGGTTCATTTCACAAGTTCACTGTTTTCGTTCGTGCTGCGTTCGAGACCACGTTCGAATGTCAAACAGATTGCGGGCGTTCGTGTAGCGTTCAAATCGGCGTTCGAACGGTGTCGGTATTTCTGGTTTTGCTGCTAGCCTCACACCCAAGCCCAATTAGCCCACCAAAGCCCATAAAACACATCCAAATTAATAAAATGCATATTTAACACATGGGAAATTAAATAAAATCTAAAATCATATACCAATTTAAAAATAAATATCAAATAATATCATGCCTAAACAAAACAAATTAAATATATAACCTTCCTAAACAAATCAAATCTTGTCTCCAATCAATCTTTTGCTTTCCTTATAAGACACTAATTGGTCTCATTCCTATACAAGCACATGGAAACCCTAGCCCTTTGCCAATAAAAGAAACCAAATTCCAACATTTCCCCCTCGGAGCATATTCATACAAACCATAAAAATTCTACAAGGCATTGACACCCTAGCTCGTTCACACAAGAAATCCCCTTAAACACCATCCACTCACGCCCACTGCACCCTCATACAATAGCCCTTGAACATGCAAATACAGCCCCCGAAATAGCCCACACATCACTGAAAATAATCCCTATACAACAACCCATAAATCACCTAAAACAGTAACTAAAAAACTGCACTTTAAACCTTCAAAAATATCCAAAACAGTGACCAGAAAACATCACCGAAAGAGCAGTGAAATACAGTAAAAATAGCAGCAAAACAGGGAGAACGGCGACTCAAAACAGTGAGACAACGAACGAGAGCAGTGAACCAGTGAACCAGAGGAGTTACGGAGCGTTAACCCTTCCGACGATCGTGTACCGTACGTCTGAGAGGTGATTTAAAAGGTTAGACCTGAGGGCACTTTTCCTATTTATTGTCATTCGTCTTTTAACCGTTTTATTCGCATGAGAGTCGTTTGTGGATGCATGTTGTGGCCTTTGAATGAAAGGGAAAATGTGTTGTCTCTTGTGGTATATAGGATGGAAACCCAGACGTAAATCCCGTAGCCGAATCCGAATTGACGGTAGTGCGGTCTGTACTTGGGATACAACTCCAAGTACCACTTGAGCAAACGGCACATATCTCCCTTTATTTTATCTTGATTGTTTATTATCCGCATCTTATTTCGCCATTTTACTTTATGTATGTTATTTGTTTGTGTAATGATGAGATAAAGCGCATGGGCTTAGTAAGTTGGATTAAAGGTCCTCCGTTTCGAGGGGTTAAAATCCTTTACCACGATGTTTCGCCGCGTCGAATGACGTATATTCGGTTGAATGTAAGATGTGTTCAATCGGGTATACAAAGTCCGATATCATTGTCTTTATTTTTATATGCATTATGTCATTAGCGCATGGGCTTAGTAAGTTGGATTAAAGGTCCTCCGTTTCGAGGGGTTAAAATCCTTTACCACAATGTTTCGCCGCGCCGGATGACGTATATTCGGTTGAATGTAAGATGAGTTCAATCGGGTATACAAAGTCCGATATTGTTGTCTTTATTTTTATGTGCATTATGTTATTAGCGCATGGGCTTAGTAAGTTGGATTAAAGGTCCTCTGTTTCGAGGGGTTAAAATCCTCTAACACGATGCTTTGTCGCGCCTTGTAGCCCGTTATTATTTATTAGGTGTCATCTATTCATCCGTTCACGTATGTGTCATGTTGTTTACTACATTTCGGAGGTCGCTACTGTAACCTCGTTCGAACGTGTTTCAGAACGCCACACGAACGTATGTTTTCTATCTCAGTTCGTTCGAACGCGTTTACGAACGCTACTCGAACGCGAACCTTTTGTTTACCGTTCGAATGCTATACGAACACCGCACGAACGCCCACGGTAAACAAGCCCTCTTTCATCACATCTCATGCATGGTTACTCATTTTATCATTTGCCTTTTTGATTGTTCATTTTCTCGCATTTAGCCATTTATTGTGTGCACAATATTACATGTTCGTTCCCATGATGCATGTTTACACGGTAGTCATCTACTTATGCTTCCGCATTCATCCATTCAACATGTTCATGAAGTTATATGCTCGCCGTTATTCCGATTTGCTTTCATGTTTGATTGTACAATTATTATCTACTGGCATGCATATGATGGAATGTAATGTGCTTATGACATTGTATGCTAGCCATATTTATCTTTATGCATGCAAATTCGGACATAGATTATATGCAAATAGGTTGTATGCAAACTTGAAAATGTGTTACATGTGAACTTAGATGAACCTTTGATTTATGCATGCGAACTTGGAAATAGAATACCCTTAGGAATATATGTTGCTAGACTCGATTAAATTATTGCACAAATTATTTTATTACAGTTGGCATTAGTAAGGGACCATTCCGAACCCAACGGTTTGAGGTCTTCCCTTGCGAGGGGTGAGTGCGGCCTTAAATCATTTTCCCGGTTCACACCGGGTGGCGACTCCTTTATTCTCCGGTTTAGTCCCCCGCGGGCTACTCCGTACTCCCAACCGGGCCGCGAGCCCGGAACAGCATGCGTCACCCAGTTTCTGTGTCCCACAGTGTTGTCTGTTAAGGTTAGGATAAACTAAGGCTTTTCATGATCACTAAATTAGGAGAAGGGTCATGAAGGGTAAAGGCATATTATCTCCTTAAAGTAAATCACTTATTTCAAGTAAGAAGTAAGGCCGCTTCCTTGAGAGTTTTTAAAGGCTGAATCACTAAAGTACTTGATGAATACATGACCAATGTTCATGGCCGAAATGAACACAATCGTAGAACGAGAAATGGTCGACGTGAAGCTGTGTGTTGGCAATTGTCTTAGTTTACACCAACGACAGAATAGTTCAAGACTATCACTGGTTCGCCAAGTAAATCTGATTGTCATTCACTAGAAAATGTTCAATGTGAAAGTTACATATTTCGATGCAGTTTCATTTCAGGAAAACTCTCTTAAGTGTCTATATGAATATTTAGAAAATTATGCGGGATTGTAAGAAAATTTTCTAAATATGGTTATAAGAGTTTATATATGAAATGAAGTAATCCTTAAGTGAAGAGATTAAACTCTTGGGTTTAATGGGAATGGTATGTCCTTTAAGGGGAAAGAACATAACCTTTAGAAATTGCCTTATTTGACATAAGGGTATCTTTTCAATGATAACCCTCAATGTCTATAATAAAGCTTTGTATTCTCATTTCTATTCACTCAATTTTCGTATATATACATTCTCTTACAAGTCTTGCATATTAGGAGGTCATGAGTTTCATAGTCAACAGAGTTCCCACTATTTGTTATTATTCAAGTTCTTGTAAAAGGAGCACCCCTTCTACAAGAAGTATCCAAGTAATCCTCAGAGAACGTTAGCCACAAGACATCTGCAGAGCACCGAGGCAGGGCTAATAAGTTCTTAAGGAAAGAGGCAACTCGGCTTGGATCAAGTTTTCATTATCTTCATTATTTTCTAGGTTTTTCTAATTTTTTTTATTATTATTTTGATTTTAGTAATTAGCATGTTAAACTTATTTAATGACACATACTTTCTACAAAACTAAAATTTTCAAACTATACTCGGAGATATTTAGCATAATCTATTAGTACAAATTTATATTGTCGATAGCTTTTAGATCTCGTAATACTGATGCAGACCGAAATAACATTGGAAGAAAAAGATTAATTGCGTGCATGAGTCATGATATCGATGCAGCATGACTGGTTACTGACTGGACTTAAACTAATAATAAAAACAACAGTTTTTTCAACTTAAAATATTTATTATAGAGTAATTCTTTAGTGTAAATAGAGATATTTGTAATATGATATCATCAACAAATCAGTAAAAGACATATATGATTTAATATATTTTTTACTATTTTTTTAATATTTTAACACACGTGATAATAAATTATTAAATTATTACACGGATAATATGATATCACTGTTATATTATAGATTTTTTTTCTTTATTATGAGACCCATAGACAGGACCTGACATGCAGAAACCGAATTCTGGCCATGTTCCACGTTTATATGTTGCTATTTGGTAATGTAAGCACGTTGGAAGAATCAGGTAGCTTAATAATGACAGATATTGTTATTATTTTTTTATTTATTGAAGTTAATGTTAATGGAATCAAAAAGTGATGATAGTAAACAAATCATAATATCGGATTGGTATTTAATGAATCTTAAATAAAACATAATTCAACGATATAATGATTTATTTTCATTAATTCTTTATAAACATATATGTATAAAATATACAGGTAATGGATTTACGATAATATTATTTTTCTATATTAATTGACATAATTTCTCAAATCTTAACTAAATAAAAGCAATAAATAAATCATGAAAGAGTTAATGAGCTCAAATTCAAATTTTAAATAAATAATATCAAATTGATATATTTATTAAACAGATCAATATTTTCTCTAATACTAATCGAATCGAACGGATAAATAAATTCTAAACATACCTTCCAGACTGGCTTTATAAATGCACCCGGCTCGAAAACGCAAAAGCACAGCACAGCACAGCACAGCACAGCAAAGCAAAGCAAGGAAGATAATAATAATAAAAAATAAAAAAGCAATGGCACCTTCAGTGGAGAAGCAACAAAAGCCAAGCATGGCAGCTGAAGAAGAAGAAGAGACATATTCATATGCCATGCAACTTGCAAGTGCAATTGTTCTACCAGCAGTTCTGCAAGCAGTGACAGAGCTTGATATTCTTGAGATCATTAACAAAGCTGGTCCTGCTGCAAAGCTTTCTGCTTCAGAGATTGTTTCTCAAATTCCAAACCAAAATCCTGAGGCATCCATGATGTTGGATCGGGTACTCAGGCTTCTAGTCAGCTACAACGTGTTTCATTGCTCTTTTGTTGCTGGTGAAAGGCTCTATAGTCTTGCTCCCGTCTCCAAATACTTCTGCGTAATCAAAACGGCGTATCGTTGCGTTCTTTTATGGACTTTACTCTGGACAAGAATATGTTTCCTGCCTGGTATATGCTCCCATTTTATTTATTTATTTATTTTTTGGGTACTAGTTTCTACTTAGGCCAACCCTGAGCATTCAGAGGCACAAGGGGCAGCAAAATTATGAGACCCATTTTTCACATTTGGCTTCCTTTCTCTAATTTTTTATTTTATTTTTAAAAAAACAACCCTCATGTAAAGACTTTTGTTTAACTGAACTAATGTGTTTAGTTTTGTTACTTAAAATAGTAAGTAAATAAAATAATTTTACGAAAAATAAAATGGACCGGAATAACTTTTTTATATAAAATAAAAATTAGAATTATATAAAGGGTGAAGTTATTTGTTACCCTCTAAAAATTACTTTGAATATTCTAATTTTAATAAAATTGTTTTAAGACAAAAATGCCTTTGATATGTTTACCATTAAGGACAATCTATTAAAAGTAAATAAAACATAATTACTTCAAAATACACTCATTCAACAAATATTTTAAGGTTACCACTATCCTGGTGTATCTTCAGAAAAGAATTATTATTGTTTTGTAGGTTTCAATTGAAAAACCAAATTCTTAAAGGAGAAACTTCGTTTGATAAAGCCAACGGAGCGAGTCTCATTGAATACGGTGTGAAGGACTCCAGGTTTAACGAAGCTTTCAACAATGCAATGATTGGCCAAAGCTCAGTAACAATGGACAAGATCTTAGAGTCGTACAAAGGCTTTGAGAAAGTTAAGCAGCTTGTTGATGTTGGTGGCGGCTTAGGAATCACCCTTAATATGATTATTTCAAAATATTCTCATATTAAGGGTATCAATTTTGATTTTCCTCATGTTATAAAAGATGCTCCATCTTATCCTGGTATGTTTTTAGCTAGCATATTTTATTTCGCTTTTAATCATGTACATGAGAAAAACTTAGTCAATATTTTCGGATTAACATAAATAAGTTATACATTATTTAAATTTCAGGCGTGACACATGTAAGCGGAGATATGTATGAAAAAATTCCTGAGGGTGATACAATTTTAATGAAGGTTAAGTAAATTTTTCTTTACATATACTACTTTAAAAATAGAGTTAGATGACATTTTTTATGATAGAAAAATTGTTTCATGAAATATAAAACAAAAACATGTTATTTTTATGTCATAAAATGACTTGTTCGTGAATTTATGACATAGATGTGATTAAAATTAATCTATCGTTAAAACATGATAAATATATGTCATGTATTTAATTTATTATTTTTTTTGAATTTTTTTAACATAGGATGATAGAAAACTGTAACGAATTAAATGACTTCATTTTCATGATATTTAATGTATTTAAATTTCTATTTTTTTAAATTTTTTTAAACGTATGATGATAGAAATCTGTCATGAGTTAAATGACATATTTTTCACTTCACAACATATTTATATATCATGTTCATTACAGGAAATTATTATTATGACAATTATTAAATATAAACATGAAATATTTTTGCAGTGGGTTTTCATTGGTTTGGATGATGATCAATGCGTGAAGGTGTTGAGGAATTGCTACAACACTCTTCCAGATGAAGGAAAGGTACTTGTTATTGATGCAATTTTGCCAGAAGTGCCTGAGAATAGTGCTGCTTCAAGGGAAACCTCCATTTTAGATACAAGTCTCTTAATCCTTATTGGTCCAGCAAAGCAGCGGACCAAACAAGAGCTCAATGCACTTGCAACAGAAGCTGGGTTTAAGGGTATCAACTATGTATTTTGTGCTTGTAATTTTTATGTTACAGAATTCTGCAAATAGTTTGTGGGTGTGGGTGGTGGTGGTGCCTGAAGAAGTTGTGAGTGATATGATTGTAAGACTATTTGCCAGCTTGTTAATTCGTCTTTATCTTTTTTGTGCTCTGAATAAAATAATCTCTTATTAGAGAATATTTATCTAGATCCATTGTTTGTGAATTGTTTGAGCTAGAGCATGGATTATATATATGTTGAAAATTCAAAATTTGTCTAAAGGTTCTAACCGTATGCGGAATATCACTTTATATAAGATAAGTCAAAGGTAAAGCAATTATGATTTGAATCAACAAGGATCATTAACTCTATGTAAATTTAAAATAAAGTAAATATATCAAAGTAATAAATAAAATCAATACAAAAATTTTGTTCACCGAGTGGAAAACTCGCGCGAGTAACAAACTACTCTGGGTATAGGCTACCACCCTAATCCACTATATATGAGAAAACTTATAGCCATGGTATAGGACCTATGGTGACAACTTCACCGACTCGAATACCTCTAGATTGTAATAACTTAAAGAACTCTCAGAGCCCGCACCAAGTGGCCGTCTTCAGAACCTCTAAAGCCTCTGAGTGGATTAACCTTGTGAACTCACAATGTCGGAACTCCGACTACCAATCTTACTCCTAGAGAACTCCGAAGGCTTAGGAAATTTGGTTAGGATTGTGTTTATGTGTTGATAGTAAATCAAAACTCAATTTCACCAAAAGAAAGAAGATAGGGAAACCAAAGAAGTATTCTAGGTCAATTGTCAAGAAGGTAGAACAATGATGTAGCTCAGAATGATAGTTTTCCAATAGTTGATAAGGTGGCTCTATGGTTGTTTATATAGGTAGGGTACATATAGGGTTTTCCTTGTGTAAAAATGGCTTAAAAATGCATCCAAAATTGTTGGGGTTGGTGCTCAGAGCGCCAATTCCCGGTTGTATTTCTGTTAAATACTTATGTAAAACATTATTATTATGAATAATATATGCAGTTTCTATAATATAATCTATCTTTCTATATGGTAAAGACGTAATGACCCTAGAATGATTAGTCATGATACAGTTGCAAAAGCGTCGCAACGGACATTGAGAAGTATCATGACGTTGTCATTCTCAGACAGTTCCTGGTCAAGGTTTACACTACTTGGTCAGTATAGTAAACCCGTTGAGACCGGTACATGTCGTATACTGGAATATATGATTCCAATGGTTTCTCAATGGACCATAAGTCTTGGAGACTAGTATAGACGTGTAGGTGTTTATAGCGGATAAACACTGAACGACTCACCGAAGATTCTTAATGGATGGTACACCAGCGTCAATAAGAATCTTCTTGGGTTGAGTAGCACTTGTGATTCTTAGACTTGAGATGCCATTGTGGGCACATGAGACATCTTCTACACTTAGACGGCAGTCACGTCACCGATCTATTTAGATCAGACCTCCGCCTGTTCGTTGGGTGTAGATAGATCCTCAGGGTGTCCTATGTGTATCAAGATAGGATCCGTCAGTCTGTGTACCAGAGCATAGGTAGTCCATATGATTAGCAATCAGATAAAACCATGGGCCCGTGGTAAAGTTTAGAAGCTAGTTCTAAACATTCTTTTGAGATTGCTAATAAAATAGTCGACTGGATAATCCCGATAGAGATTTGACGTTTACATCTATATCTCTGGGATTTATCCGGATACCTGTGACGGAGGAATTATACATTTTCCATGACCTCGACCTGTATGGTTCAGCGAGATTATCCGTGATCGTCATAATTTACGGGTGGATAGATTATGGACACAAAATTAGATTTCATGACAGATATACCTGAATCTAGAGAGTCTCAATAATGAAACATACTCGTAGAGCACTAGAGCAACATTAATAAATAATATTGATTATTTATAAAAGTCGTTTAAAGGTTAAACGCAAGATACGTGCTAAAAGGACTAGATAGTCATTTGCCTAATTATTGTGTATTTACATTTAATACTTGATTAATTTAATACACAATAATTAATAGTCAAAATGAGTTATTTGACTTATATCCTAAATGAATATATGTTTTTAATATTTAATGTAAATATTATACATATATTTAATATATTTGTATTTGATTAATTAATTAATTATTTAATTGTTAAATGATTAAATTAATTAAAATATAAATATCTTACATTAGGATATATTAAGTAAATGATGTTAGTTGCAATTGTTGACTTAAATAAATATCCATAAAGTGTTTTAGATATTTGTCAAGTTGATTAAATGAATTTGAAATGAAAATTTTTGGTATATGTTTGATGCAAATTTCGGCCAAGGCTATTCTTTGAACAAGTATATATTGTTTTCATTTTCTTTTCATTTGGTTAACCTAATACATTTCACAAAACATAAATTTCACAAAAGGAAGCCAAATGGGCCTAAAGAAAAAGAAAGACAAACATCAAAAGCTTGGATTTTTAGTAAGTTTCTTGAACTTGCTATTAGTAAGGAATTTGTTCCTTAGGTTCTAGGCTTTAATATATGATATTATTAGGATGTTTCTTCCTTTGTTCCTTGTGGTTTTTGTTGATGAAAGTTTTGGTGAAGTGTGAAGCATGTATGATGAAAGAAATGTATGACTATTGTTGTTATAAACATTCTTTTAAGGTTTTGGAAACCATGTTGCTAATCTAGAGTTATTGACCCACTCTTAAATGACCTAGATTTGATCTTGAGTTGTTTCATTGTGTTGAGACTTGGATTGGATGGAAGAATGATGATTGAAACAATTGATTTAATGTATTTGGTCTAATTTGTCCAATTTGTGGAAATTGAAAAATTAGGGTTCTTAACTAATTCCAAATTTGGGGCTTTTCATATATGTTGTGTATTTGTGTGTGTATATGATGCATATAAAGTTTCATGTTCATTGGAATACATTTAGATGTGTTTTGAGACATGAAATGACAAAGTGCACAAATGTGCTCCAAGGAGGGGCTCTCGGCTTTGGTGATAGAATTTGGGGATTTTGATTGCTTTGGTGTTTTGATGTTTTGAACATCATAAGTTCATCTTGGAAATGATTTAGAATCATTCAAAATTGATTGGATCAATTTCGGACTAAAATGGACAAAAATACAAAGCAAGGGTATTTCGGTAAATTCACCTAAAAATGTTTTATTGAATTTATTTTCATAATTTGATTATTGGAATGTTAAATAAATATGTTTATTTAATTAATCCGAGAAAAATTTTTGAAATCTGAAAATCGGATGTTCACCGCTTCCGCTGCGTTACCGGATTCACCCCCTAAAACCCCTACAAAATGGTATCAGAGCGAGTCTGATTCTAGGCCACTTAAAATAATTAGCCTTCATTGAATCAATGTTTAATCATGTTTTCTTGACTTTGTGCATGCTTATTAGGATCTAAACTGGTTAGATTTAGGGTGTATGACACTTAGCGGAAAATCCCTAATAATAAGGTTTAAATGTAATTATGTAATTGATGCATGTTATATGGTCCGTCTTGTCAATACGGTTTATGAATATCTCTTTGTGACTACATCCGAGACCGTGCCTCTGCTGTGAGGGTGTAGTCGATAAAGATTTATTTATACCAGATGTATATTAGATACTAGGTAAATTCAAGTAAAAGCGGAATTCTGAACGTGCCCTAGCTGTCAGAATTACGTAAGTAACTTGAGTTTATCATTGACGAGTTTAACCTTGGTACGTCTCCTTGTGGGCCTGCCTTCGCAGCGACAACGAGAAACGGCCAGGACCGGATACTTAGGAGTCATTAGTGAATGATTGACAAATGAGTTGTCTACCTGATGAATATACGTAGGCGAGACCGTGCCTCTGCTGTGAGCCAAAATATATTCACGGGATCCACTTTTCACTATTAATATTTAATTTAATTATTAAATATTTGTATTCTGTTTTGGGATTACAGTACTGCATGATTTAGTGGGAGGGGCATATTAGATTAAAAATCCATGATCTAGTTTATGCTTTTGATATTATATGAAACTGCTTAATTTCTGCTAACCGTTTTTCGTGATCTATATGATAGATTGGCGATGGCGGCACAATCCACAAATCAGTTTGCGCGTATGCTTGATGCGAACAAACTGAAAAGTGCTGAGAACTTTGTAGACTGGAAATTGGATTTGAGGATTGTCCTCGATTCCGAGAAGCTAGGTTATGTTCTTGAGGGTCCGTTGCCCCTTGCAGTGGGCGAGGATGCTTCGGAGGAGGAACGCTAAGTTTTTGAAACTTGGAAGGATGATGATTTAAGGGTTAAATCATACATCCTTAGTTCACTGTCTCCGAAACTCAAGCAACAGTACTATGGTATGTTAGATTCCTATAGTATGATGACGCGATTGAGACAATCGTTTGAGAACCAGGAACAAGTTATTGTTCACAAAGTCGCCATGGAACTTTTCCATGCGCGTCTGGATGAGGGGCAGAGTGTCAGCCCACATGTTCTTCAGATGATCGATTTGATCGATCAATTGAGGCAACATAATCTCATCTTGAATGACATTTTCGGTAGGAGTGTCATTCTTGGTTCACTGCCAGCTTCATTTCGCCAGTTCGTGATGTACTTCAACATGCACGGGACTGTCTGTACCTACCAGGAGCTACATAGGATGTTGCTCACGGCAGAAGAGGACCTTAAGAAGGGAGTACCGACTCGCCCTCTTAGGACTACTTCTCTTTCGGCTTCTTCCCAATGATGGTCCAAGGGAAAGAACAAGAAAGGCAAGAAGAAGAAGAAGGCTTTTGGTCATCAACCACATGCGAAGATTGCAAAGCCCAAAAGGGCTTCTGAAGACAAATGCCATCACTGCGGCAAAGTTGGGCACTGGAAAAGGAATTGTCCTGATTACATTGCCCAAGTGAGGAGAGACAGAGCTTCTACATCAGGTACTTTTATTTTTCCAGTTATTGATTTATCTTTGGCTTGTGAAGCCGTTACATCCAGCTGGATTTTAGATTCTGCTTGTCCCATTCACATTTGCAATTCGTTGCAGGTGCTGAAGGAAAGTAGAAAACTGAAGCCTGGAGAGATGCAGTTGCGGTTCGGGAGTGGAGACTCTTTGGATGCAGTTGCAGTGGGAGTATGCGAGATCTCATTGCCGAATGAGACACTTTTGTTATATGACTGTCATTTTGTACCGGGATGTGTCGCTAATATTATATCACTTTTTGTATTGGATACAGAAGGCTATTGTATTAATATTAAGAATAGTTCTTTGTATTTATATGATAAAAATAATATTCAGATCCTTAGTTGTCCAAACCAGCATGGTCATTATACATTGCAAACTTCTAAAGATATATTAAATACTGGAGTTAATAAACGTAGTTTACCTGTAATTAATAATACTGAACTTTAGCATATGAGACTTGGTCACATTGGCGTTAAACGCCTTACCCAATTGGTTAGGAATGGTTTGATATCAGATCTTACCATTGAATCCTATCCAACTTGTGAATCCTGTATTCATGGTAAGATGACCAAAGCCCCATTTTCTGGTGTTGGACACCGCGCCATTAACTTACTGGAACTCGTACATTCTGATGTATGTGGTCCACTAAGTCAAACTGCTCACAATGGTTATTCATACTTCGTTACCTTTACCGATGATTTGTCATGGTACGGTTATGTGTATTTGATGCGACATAAATCGGAAACCTTTGAAAAGTTCAAAGAGTTCTGAAATGAAGTAGAAAAACAAACTGGTAAATATATTAAATGCCTTCGATCAGATCGAGGCGGCGAATATATGAGTGGTGAGTTCATGGATTATATGAAGGAGAATGGGATTCTCGCTCAATATACTTCTCCAGGTACACCACAGCACAATGGTGTATCTGAAAGGAGAAATCAGACTTTATTGGATATGGTCCGATCGATGTTGAGTTTCACAGATTTGCCCTATTATTTATGGGGCTACTGTCTCTTAACAGCTGCACATCTTTTGAATAAGATTCATTCAAAGGCTGTTCCTACGACACCGTATGAGATATGGTTCGGTAAGAGACCGAATCTTAATTATATTAAGGTTTGGGGTTGTCCTGCCTATGTCAGGGTAACTCAGCAAAGTAAGCTTTCGCCTCGAGGGAAAAAGTTTAGGTTTGTTGGATATCCCTCGAACACGAGGGGATATCTGTTCTATGATATCGAGCATCGAAATGTGTTCGTAACTCGCTTAGCGAAATTTCTAGAAGTAGAATTTTTGTCAGAAGGTGGTGATCATAGACAGGTTGAGCTTGATGAAGTCCAACCTGAAAACAACGAACCAACGGAGGAACCTGAAGTTCAAGTAGATGAAGGACCTTCAACACACACTCCGTAGGTCGGAAAGGGTATCTAGACCTCCTGAACGCTTGTATTTGATACAAGAAAAGAGTCTGGATGTTCTCTTAGTTGAAGAGACGGATCCTTTCACCTATAGAGAATCGATGTTGGACATCGACTCCGTGAAATGGCAAAGTACCATGAAATCCGAGAAAGACTCAATGCATGAAAATCAAGTTTGGGACTTGATTCCGCTTCCCGAAGGAATTGTTCCTATCGGTTGTAAATGGGTTTACAAGAGGAAGCGCGGGTGATAAGTGCATGAAAATACACTTTGAAACAACACTTATTCGGGTTTATTGTTAAGCATTTAGTAATATATTTTATAATTTATTATATGATTTTTGTTATTTTATTAATTTAGAAAATGTTTATTATTTATGTTAGTTTAGTAACTTTTGTTACTCATTATTATTTGTAGGAAAAGAATTATAAAAGAAGGAGACAAAGGGCGGCAAATTATGGGCATGAAAGAAGTAAAGGGTTGCTGCCAAATCAACAAAAACAAAGACAAAGGCTTACCACGTGAACAACAAAGAGGCAGCTCTCTCTATGCGCATAGTGGAACAAAAATATTAGAATAAATCAGAGAGTAGCAGCGCACAAAGAAGAAAGCTAAAGGTGGGGCCGGCTTTGTAAAGGGCAAGAATGATTGAGCCGAATTTGTTGACTAATGAAAGAGGAAAAATATTGAGAGCTCCAGGCTGCGCAAGGCAGCTGCGCAAACAAAGAAGAAAAATATGAGAGCTCCAAGCTGCGTCAAGCAGCCCAAGCTGCGCAATTGTAAAAAAGAGGAGAATCTGCCGAGGCCGAGAGAAACGTGAGCAGTTTGTGTAACGCACCTACACTCTCCAAGCTTGTCCAGGGCCAATGACTTGCCCATGGCCGCTTGTGTGTGTGGTGCTAGTGTGCACTTTGTATTTATTCTTATTTTATTTTATTTTCTATTTTAGGGGGTGTGACAACTCAAGCATCATGTGTGTTTCCTAGTGGCACTTGTGCAATGTCTTTAAAACCTCTTTAGGGGGGGTGACCCGGGCACCTTAGAAGGGCCTTGGCCACCAGCATACTAGGGGCTTTAGCTGTGTACTCCCTCGCCCTTAGTTGGCTTGCTTAATGAAACATGCTTCCTTTTGATTTCCAATGCTATGTCCGAATGTGTTGCTTGAATGTGTTTCATTATCTTATGCCTTGTGGATGTATGCTTATGGATGTATGCTTTACTTCGTTGCCTAATAATGTTCCATTCTATAAATAGCTAACCATGGGTACGACCTTGCAGGGTCGATTCTAGGCTGACTTGTTAGGCGCAACGCTAACAAGTGCCGCACGGACCCAAACTTGGTGACACCAAAGTTTGGCCCGTGACAGTTGGTATCAGAGCGTGGTTCAAGGTTGTGTTGCAAAATGGCTACGAAGTCCTCCACAAAAGCGCGCTTGGATGCTGTTGAGAAAAAACTAGTGGATATTGATAGTCTCGTCTCAACACTCACGAACAAGACTTCAGATGTCGAAAACCTCAGGCAAACTATCAAGGTACTCGAGGCCCTTACAACCAGGGTAAGTGCCCTAGAAACTCAAGCAACAGGTGCTAGCACTAGTGCCCCACGAGAAGGGGGAGATGCCAATAATTGGCAAGATGCCGTGAGCTCCTTGAAAGAGCAGTTGGCAGAGTTGAGCGTGAGGGTGAATCTCACCGCCCTCGCTGTCTCAAACTTGCCCACGACTACTCAGAGCATAGAACAGAAGAGATCCAAAATCCCAGAGCCTAGAGTATACGATGGTGTCAGAGACGCACAAGCCCTCGAAAACTTCCTCTTTGACATGGAGCAGTACTTTAAAGCTTCACGGATAGAAGAAGAGGGGGACAAGGTCTCAATAACCTTGATGTATTTGTCTGGAGATGCGAAGTCTTGGTGGAGGGCAAAACACATTGAAATCCAGGAAGGACGATGCGCCGTTGACAATTGGGAGGATTTGAAGCGTGAGCTAAAAGCTCAATTCCTACCAGGAAATGTGGCTTACATAGCTCGACGACAACTAAGAGACCTAAAACATACAGGTTCCGTCCGGGAATATGTGAGGAAGTTCTCCGGATTGATGTTGGATATCCGAGACATGTCCGAACAAGATAAACTCTTCTATTTTATAGAGGGGTTGAAGCCTTGGGCTAGAACAGAGTTACAGAGGCAACGAGTGAAAGACTTGCCTTCAGCACAAGCTGCGGCGGAACAATTAACGGACTATTCCCTCGAGGGACCTCCATCAAAGAGATCTACACCGGCTCCTACTAATAATGATAGTGGGAATAAGAGGCCTAGGAACTGGAACAACGATAGAAGTGGGGGAGCGGAGAAGAGAATTGAGTCAAGTTCCTCGAACTTCAAATGGCCGGCACCTCAGAACGGTCCTCCAAATGGGAAGAAGCCCTTAAGTTGTTTTATTTGTGATGGGCCACATCGAGCTATGGAATGCCCTAAGAAATCAAGAATGGCGGCCCTCCTAGCACAAGAAGAAGAGGAAGAACGACGACGCCCGGCTGAGAAGGGCCCAGAAAGGGAAGAATCTGGCCGAATGGTGGCCTTGAGGATGCTCAATGCCCTTAACAAACAACCAGAAACTCAGAAGGTCTCGGGGAAGGGCCTCATGTTTGTTGATGCATTGATTAATGGAGTTGCGGCAAAAAGCGTTATGGTGGACACGGGGGCCACCCATAACTTTATTTCTACCGCCGAAGCGAAGCGTCTGGGGCTCAATTTAGAGCGGGATGCGGGTCGCATGAAAGCGGTTAATTCACAAGCGCTACCCACGAGTGGGCTAGCGAAACAAGTAAGAGTGAAGATCGGCACGTGGGAAGGTCGAACTGACCTTGTGGCGGTCCAGATGGATGACTTCGATATTGTTCTAGGAATGGAATTCCTACTTGACAAGGGGGCCATCCCTGTCCCAGCTGCAGGGAGCTTGTTGATCATGGGGAGAAACCTGCAGTAGTGCCAGCAAAGGTAAAACCTCCCACAGAAGGAAGACTACTATCCGCAATCCAGTTTAAGAAGGGGATCAAGAGGCGGGAGCCGACATTCATTGCTATCCCTACAACAGTTGGAGAAGGGAGAGAAGAAACCCCGGTGCCTGAGATCAACAGGTTTTAGAAGAGTTTGCTGAAGTGATGCCTGATCAGCTCCCCAAAGTCTTACCTCCGAGGAGGTCCGTTGATCACCAGATTGAGTTAGTTCATTCAGCTAAACCGCCGGCAAGAGCACCTTATAGGATGGCTCCACCAGAATTAGCTGAACTTCGTAAGCAACTAGATGATCTGTTGGAGGCAGGCTTCATCAGGCCTTCAAAGGCCCCATATGGAGCCCCTGTCTTATTCCAAAAGAAACAAGATGGAAGTTTGAGATTGTGCATCGACTATAGGGCTTTGAACAAGTTGACAGTGCGAAACACCTACCCCATTCCCCTGATAGCAGATTTGTTCGACCAACTGAGTGGAGCAAGATACTTTTCGAAGCTGGACTTACGTTCAGGATATTATCAGATGAGAATTGCCGAAGGGGATGAACCGAAGACGACTTGTGTCACCCGATATGGAGCATTTGAGTTCTTGGTGATGCCGTTTGGACTAACTAATGCTCCCGCCACATTTTGCACCCTAATGAATGAAGTCTTCCATGAATACCTTGACAAATTTGTAGTGGTTTACCTAGATGACATTGTGGTTTATAGCACTACATTGGAGGAACACAAGAGACATCTTGCCATGGTATTCCAGAAGTTGAAAGATAATAGACTATTTGTGAAGAAAGAAAAATGCTCATTCGCCCAGGAACGCATCAAATTCCTCGGCCATATCATAGGGCAGGGTCATATACGGATGGACATGGAGAAAGTACGAGCAATACGCGAGTGGAGCGCCCCAGCTAATGTCAAAGAATTGCGGTCTTTCCTTGGACTTACCAACTACTACCGGAGATTCGTAAGAGGATACTCCAAGAAGGCGATACCCTTGACAGAACTATTAAAGAAGGAGGTGACATGGGAATGGACTGATGCGTGCAGAGAAGCCTTTGAAAGCTTAAAGGAAGCGATGATAGGGGACCCAGTTCTCATTCTCCCGGAGATGGCCAAACCATTTGAAGTTCAGACGGATGCTTCAGACTTTGCACTTGGAGGGGTGTTGCTTCAGGAAGGTCACCCTATTGCCTATGAGAGTCGTAAGCTTTCCGAAACAGAACAGCGATATACAGCACAAGAAAAGGAACTATTAGCAGTGATACATTGTCTGCGGGTGTGGAGACATTACCTTCTCGGGTCGAGATTTGTGTGTGAATGAAAACAGAAATCCGCAGTCAGTTATTTCCTCACTCAACCAAAGCTTACTTCGAAACAGGCTCGATGGCAGGAGTTCTTAGCAGAATTCGACTTTCACTTTGAGCATAAAGCAGGATGTTTGAATCAGGTGGCAGATGCTTTGAGTCGAAAGTCAGAACTTAGTCATTTGAAGGCGTTGGCTAACATGTCTTTCAGCACCATCCGTACACCTATCAGAGAACTCATCCGAAACAACTTGGAGAAGGACCATGTCTCTAAGGCAATTTTGAAGTTAGTAAAGGAAGGTAAGGCTCGTCGCTTCTGGTTGGAAGACGGACTTTTGTGGACTAAGGGAAACCGTCTGTATGTTCCCAAGTCAGAAAACCTCCGGAGGATTCTCATAAAGGAATGTCATGATACTTTATGGGCCGGCCATCCGGGTTGGCACAGAACTCATGCATTATTGAAACAAGGATACTATTGGCCTCAGATGCGGGATGATGTGACAGAGTACACCAAGACATGCCTCATTTGCCAGCAGGATAAAGTGGAGAAGTTGAAGACCCCTGGATTATTGGAACCGTTGAACGTCCCCAACAGGCCATGGGAGAGCATCTCCCTTGACTTCATAACCAACCTTCCAAAATTGGCGAACTAACCAACATATTGGTAATTGTTGATAGGTTCTCCAAATATGCAACATTCATACCAGCACCTAAGTACTGCAAGGCGGAAGACACTGCTAAATTATTCTTCAAGCACGTGGTAAAGTATTGGGGCGTGCCTAGACAAATTGTGAGTGATCGAGATCAGAGATTTGCGGGAACTTTCTGGTCCGAACTCTTCAAACTACTGGGTTCTCAACTAAACATGTCAACAAGTTACCACCCCGAGACTGATGGACAGACAGAGAGATTCAATGGAATGCTGGAAGAGTACTTACGCCACTTCGTTAATGCCAACCAGAGAAATTGGGTACAACTTCTTGATGTTGCCCAATTTTGCTTCAACTCTCAAAAGAGCTCCGCCACCAACAAGACACCTTTTGAAATTGTGATGGGCCAGCAGCCTCTACTCCCACACACAGTGACAGAGTATTCCGGGAAGAGCCCACGAGCTTTCAACTTCACTAAGGAATGGAGAACCAATACAGAAATTGCTCGAGCTTATTTGGAGAAGGCTTCCGCGAGGATGAAGAAGTGGGCAGATCAGCATAGAAGACCTTTAGAATTCCAACCTGGAGATTTGGTGTTGATCAAGTTAAATCCAGAACAAATACGATTCAGAGGGAACAGAGACAAGAGATTGGTGAGGAAATATGAAGGGCCAGTTCCCGTTCTTAAAAAGGTGGGAAAAGCTTCATACAAAGTCGAGACTCCAGCGTGGATGAAGATGCACCCAGTTTTCCATGTTAGCAGGTTGAGACCTTTTCACGCAGATAATAAGGATGCAACTCGCAACCAACTACGAAGACCAGAGATTGAAGAACCAACAAAGAAGAGGACAACGAAGGAAGTTGAGGAGATTTTGGCAGAAAGGGAGGCGACCGGAGATCAGCGACAGGGAAAGGAGTTCCTAGTGAGATGGAGAGACCTGGGAGATGAAGAGACAAGTTGGGAGAGAGTCGAAGACCTGCAGCAGTTTTCACAGAAGATTGAAGACTTTACAACCCTTCAGCGTCAAAACAAGAGAGCCGAAGACCTGCACCAACTGAAGCAGCAGAGTGAAGAGTTTCAAGCCTACCAGCACCGAGGTGAAGAGCAGAGGAGGAGCAGTTCAGATGTGTCAACGAGGACGTCGACAGATTAAGTGGGGGAGGATGTAACGCACCTACACTCTCCAAGCTTGTCCAGGGCCAATGACTTGCCCATGGCCGCTTGTGTGTGTGGTGCTAGTGTGCACTTTGTATTTATTCTTATTTTATTTTATTTTCTATTTTAGGGGGTGTGACAACTCAAGCATCATGTGTGTTTCCTAGTGGCACTTGTGCAATGTCTTTAAAACCTCTTTAGGGGGGGTGACCCGGGCACCTTAGAAGGGCCTTGGCCACCAGCATACTAGGGGCTTTAGCTGTGTACTCCCTCGCCCTTAGTTGGCTTGCTTAATGAAACATGCTTCCTTTTGATTTCCAAATGCTATGTCCGAGTGTGTTGCTTGAATGTGTTTCATTATCTTATGCCTTGTGGATGTATGCTTATGGATGTATGCTTTACTTCGTTGCCTAATAATGTTCCATTCTATAAATAGCTAACCATGGGTACGACCTTGCAGGGTCGATTCTAGGCTGACTTGTTAGGCGCAACGCTAACAAGTGCCGCACGGACCCAACTTGGTGACACCAAAGTTTGGCCCGTGACACAGTGCTAAGAGTTGATGCAAGAGGAATTCCCGACGCTTTGCTGCTTTTCTCTGCCATTACGTTTATTACATTTTTCATTATTTTATTTATCTTTATTTTAATTACCAATTTTATCGTTTCATTTATTAGTTACCGTTAACGTATTTGTTTGAGTGAATTAGTTCTATTGTAACCATCTCTCTGAGGAATCGACACCCCAGCTATACTGCGATAACCGCAAGTCATATTTGGGCGTAATCAAAATTTGGCGCCGTTGCCGGGGAGACGGTTTACAAGCAAAAGGACCAGGTTTGCTTAGTCAACAACGAAGTAGTAACTTCGTTTCATTTATTTATTTATTTTTTTGAGTTATTTTAATTTTCTTAGTTTTTATCCTTGAATTTATTTTCTGCTTATTTTATTTCTAATTTGAAAAAAAAATTAAAAAAATAAAAATAAAAATAAAAAAAAATTTAGTTATTCTTTTATCTCTGTTTCTAGTATCACTCGTGATTAATTGCATGTCTAGACGTATGGATATATTTGGTAGATTCGTTAGGGTTGAAGAAGAAAGCTCAGACTCTGAGAACATTTTTGAAAATCCCTTCTCCACACCTTCCGCGTCTAGCGCACATAACATGAGTGATTACGAGAGACCACCTAGGAGGACTCTTGAAGAGTACCTCCACCCTACTCGCACAGCTACACCTTCGTGTATCATGTTTCCTCCTAATGCACCACCCATAGATTTTAAACCTGGGATGATACAATATCTTCCCACTTTTCACGGTTTAGAGAGCGAGAACCCTTACGTGCACATTAGGGAGTTTGAAGAGGTAGTAGCAACTTTCCATGACCGGTTCGGAACCACTGAAACAATTAGACTTAGGTTCTTTCCCTTTGCCCTTAAGGATAGAGCTAAGAGCTGGTTGTATTCTTTAAGACCCAGGTCAATAGGATCGTGGGGCGAGATGACCCAGGCATTTTTCGATAAATATTTCCCACACCATAAGACAGATGCCTGGAAAAGAAAAATCTCCACCTTCTCCCAGAGAGACCGTGAGACCCTTTATCAAACGTGGGAGAGGTATAAGGAGTTGTTAGCTAGTTGTCCAACTTGTCCTCACCATGGATTTGAGAGTTGGCGCTTAGTTAGTTATTTCTATGATGGATTGACACCTAGGGAGCGCCAATTCGTTGAGACAATGTGCAATGGTGAGTTTATCCGAAATGACCCTGATGAGGCGCTCGAATACTTAGATGATCTAGCAAAGAAGTCTCATACCTGGACTGGACCCAATTCCATAGATAGCACTGATATGACACATCTTACCCCTCCGAGCAGGAGCGTACACCAATTGAGAGAGGAGGATAATCTTAAGGCACAAGTTGAGCTATTGACCAAACAGATAGAAACCTTAAAAGCCAGAAATAGCAAGACTATGCATTCAGTAGGCCACTTAGAACCCCATGAGTTTCCTGTGTATGGTGAGACGAGGGGTACATATGAGAAATACTGCAATACTTTAGGGACGTACCAAAAGCCTTCTACACCATATTCTGACACTTATAATCCTAGTTGGCAGAACCATCCCAATGTTAGTTTGAGGCATGAGTCCTATCAGCCTACCCAGACACCACAACCTAGGAGTTACAATACCTCACAGTATCACACACCTGCCATTCCTATGAATTCCTTAGAAGATATTTGGCATGCATTTGTAGAGACCCAAAGCAAAACCAATCAAAGGATTTAGTCGTTGATATCTCAGGTAGCTGAAGACCAAAAAGAAATTAAGAGTCAAATCTTTAAATTGACTAATGTCCTGAGTGTACAAAGACAAGGAAAATTCCCATCTCAGACTCAACCTAATCCACTAGGTCAGCACATGGGACAGGCTAATCATGAGGTATCCAGTATAGGAGGTGTTCATGCCATAATCACTAGGAGCAGTAAAGAGGTAGGGATACAGAACACTTCCAACACTATAGGTGACCCTAAGGATGATAGTGCCAACACCTCCAAGAGAGAACAAGTGTCACATTTCCAAGTTAGAGTACCCTCTCCTCAAGAACTTAACAGTTTACATCTCGAGAAACAACCACAGGGTGAGGGTGAGTGTAGGGATGGCAATTTTACCCATAAACCCGCAAACCCGCAAAAACCCGCCCGCAATGGGTAGGATTTGGTAAATATATTAGTGGGTGCGGTGCGGGTTTGGTAATTTAAAGTAGAACCCGCTGCGGGTGCGGTGCGGGTTTGGTATTTAAGAAAAAAAATGCGGGTATCCGCATACCCGCAATATTATTTTTTATTAATTAATATTTTTAGGACAATATAAAAAAACATTCATATAAAAACAACTAACAAAACCTAAACCTAAAACACTAATCCATAGTTCCATACTCCCACTCAGCCGCAGCCCGCAACCTGCCCAACTGAAGATTTTTTGCATGACTATTATTGTTTTTTTTAATCACACTTGTTAATAAAATTATAATGCAAAAATTTGGATTAAGTTCACATAATCAGAAACGGGAGATGAACAAAATAAGCTAGTGTTTGCTAACTTCAGTAGCTTTTCTGCTTCTTCATTACACTTACACCACTTGAGCCTTGTAAGCATCATTTTCATTACACTTAGCATAAAAATATGACCAAAGGTTGGTGATTACTTTTTAGCTTATTGTCGATTGAGTTGGCTAATTTAGATCATTATAATTATGAAGGGAAGAACTCGTTTTAATTATGTTTATATGAAAAAATAAACATATGGTACTGAGTATTTCATACATTATGTTATCTATGTACTGTATATACATACATTGCATGTTGTATATGTCAAATGAAAAACAAATGTGAAAAGTACAGCTAGCAATTAAAAATAAATTATTTAATTAAAAAAATATTTATTAAGAACACAAAGTAATTCAATATTTTAAAAACCCGCAAAAAATCCGCTGGGTACCAATGCGGGTTTGGTAATTTATTTTTATATGTGGTGCGGGTTTGGTAATGAAAATTAAAACCCGCAACGGTATGGTGCGGGTTTGGTAATTTATTTACATATGCGGGTGCGGGTTTGGTAATGGAAAACCCGCACCATACCCTACCCACTGCCATCCCTAGGTGAGTGTCATTTTTCATACATGCTAGGAACAGTCCTTCCAGAAACAACTTCTCCACATCCTGAATTAAATCCTCTTGAGCTAAAACTGATCCCAAAGAACCGAAAAATGAGAAAAATGAGAGTTAATGCTCAATTAAAGATGATGTTTGTGAGATTAAAAAGGAGATTGAGAAAAATTTTCCATACGAGGAGTCCAAGATTTCAACAATCTCCAGACCTAAGAGGACCCATGGATACATTGCCACAGCTAGACAAACATTCCCTCGTTTGTCTTCATCAGTACGCTAGATGGAAACCACCATGACAACTTGAGTGTTTGCGTCTGGCTGAAGACGTTAAACTTAGCGCTACCAGGGAGGCAACCCTTGCATTTGCATTTATTTTATTTTATTTATTTTATTTACTTTAGTTTTATTTTATTTTATTGTGTGCTAACTGCATGTTTTATTTTTATTGTTAGCATGAGTGTTTATGCAGGAGTTCACACAGCCACACAATTAAAGTCGCACCAGAGGAACCTGATCAACTCCGTACCTGGTAGTGTTGTTCCTTAATCAATTTTTTTATATTTATCTTACATTGAGGACAATGCAAGTTTTAAGTGTGGGGGTGTGGATGCATGTGCATGAAAGCCTGTCAAGCCTGTCATAAATACATTTTATTATAAAAAAAATTAATTTATTTTGTTTGCTTTTAGTCCTTGATAGTTAAATGTAGGTCCAATGATGATATTGTTTGTTTAGGATGAAATCTTAAAAACGATAAGTCCTTTAATGTACTTTTATCTGATGATTTGAACAGTTTATCTATGTTAGACTCGTAAGCACTTAATTATGGTTTTTAGCAGTGAAAGCCTGAGTAGTTAACAATGTGACTATTTGAAGAAATTGCATATCGATGAATGATCGTTTGCTTATATATCTATCCTAATTTGTTTGTGTTATGACGTATGGTATGGTTGAAAATAAAAGAAAAAGTCTCTGAAAAGAATAGAAAATAAACCACCTATAACCGATAAGCGTGAAGCTACCCATGGGCGAGTATTAGGACCACCATGAGGAGAAATGCTACCTTAAAGGGTAGGTATCTTGAGTAAAAAAAATGGGGAAGAAAAGAAAAAAGAAAAAAGAAAAAAATGAAAAGAGAGACAAAGAAAAGAAAAAAGAGAAATCATACCATATTGAGCACATAAAAGTAATTACAGAGCTTAATTGAGATATCTAGGTTGGTTTGACCCATCGATCCCGATTTTTAAACAAAATCATTGAGTTGGCTTACCTGGGAACTAAGCTGTGAATGAACCTTTACACACACACACACACTGTGAGTCTTGCATAGATGATTTATTCAAAGACTTGGATTTGAGTTACGTTGAGTACTTTGAAGGTTCTCTGATTTCATTACTATGCATTCTTTGAGGACCAAATTATGTGAAACTATTGAGACTATTTAATTTTTGTTTTTACATGAATGTGTGTTTTGAATGACGTTTGTGGGTGTCGTCGCTGTAAGCCCTCACGAGACTATAACTCGTCCGCTAGGGACACCTAGGGGTTTAAAGGCTTGTTGCATAAGCTAAATGCAATCGTGATCCCTACGAAAGTGGCTTAGATAATTTTTATTTATTTAATTTTTATTTTATTTTGCGCTTGAATTGCTAGGGACTAGCAATAAGCTGGTTGGGGGTTGTGATAAGTGCTTGAAAATACACTTTGAAACAGCACTTATTCGGGTTTATTGTTAAGCATTTAGTAATATATTTTATAATTTATTATATGATTTTTGTTATTTTATTAATTTAGAAAATGTTTATTATTTATGTTAGTTAGGTAACTTTTGTTACTCATTATTATTTGTAGGAAAAGAATTATAAAAGAAGGAGACAAAGGGCGGCAAATTATGGGCATGAAAGAAGTAAAGGGTTGCTGCCAAATCAACAAAAACAAAGACAAAGGCTTACCACGTGAACAACAAAGAGGCAGCTCTCTCTATGCGCATAGTGGAACAAAAATATTAGAATAAATCAGAGAGTAGCAGCGTACAAAGAAGAAAGCTAAAGGTGGGGCCGGCTTTGTAAAGGGCAAGAATGATTGAGCCGAATTTTTGACTAATGAAAGAGGAAAAATATTGAGAGCTCCAGGCTGCGCAAGGCAGGTGCGCAAACAAAGAAGAAAAATATTGAGAGCTCCCAGCTGCGTCAAGCAGCCCAAGCTGCGCAATTGTAAAAAAAGAGGAGAATCTGCCGAGGCCGAGAGAACGTGAAGCAGTGCTAGGAGTTTGATGCAAGAGGGATTCCCGACGCTTTGCTGCTTCTTTGCCATTATCGTTTATTACATTTTTCATTATTTTATTTATCTTTATTTTAATTACCAATTTTATCGTTTCATTTATTAAGTTACCGTTAACGTATTTGTTTGAGTGAATTAGTTCTATTGTAACCATCTCTCTGAGGAATCGACACCCCAGCTATACTGCGATAACCGCAAGTCATATTTGGGCGTAATCAAAATTTGGCGCCGTTGCCGGGAGACGGTTTACAAGCAAAAGGACCAGGTTTGCTTAGTCAACAACGAAGTAGTAACTTCGTTTCATTTATTTATTTATTTTTTTCAGTTATTTTAATTTTCTTAGTTTTTTATCCTTGAATTTATTTTCTGCTTATTTTTTTTTCTAATTTGAAAAAAAAATTATAAAAATAAAAAAAAATAAAAAAAAATTTAGTTATTCTTTTATCTCTGTTTCTAGTATCACTCGTGATTAATTGCATGTCTAGACGTATGGATATATTTGGTAGATTCGTTAGGGTTGAAGAAGAAAGCTCAGACTCTGAGAACATTTTTGAAAATCTCTTCTCCACACCTTCCGCGTCTAGCGCACATAACATGAGTGATTACGAGAGACCACCTAGGAGGACTCTTGAAGAGTACCTCCACCCTACTCGCACAGCTACACCTTCGTGTATCATGTTTCCTCCTAATGCACCACCCATAGATTTTAAACCTGGGATGATACAATATCTTCCCACTTTTCACGATTTAGAGAGCGAGAACCCTTACGTGCACATTAGGGAGTTTGAAGAGGTAGTAGCAACTTTCCATGACCGGTTCGGAACCACTGACACAATTAGACTTAGGTTCTTTCGCTTTGCCCTTAAGGATAGAGCTAAGAGCTGGTTGTATTCTTTAAGACCCAGGTCAATAGGATCGTGGGGCGAGATGACCCAGGCATTTTTCGATAAATATTTCCCACACCATAAGACAGATGCCTGGAAAAGAAAAATCTCCACCTTCTCCCAGAGAGACCGTGAGACCCTTTATCAAACGTGGGAGAGGTATAAAGAGTTGTTAGCTAGTTGTCCAACTTGTCCTCACCATGGATTTGAGAGTTGGCGCTTAGTTAGTTATTTCTATGATGGATTGAAACCTAGGGAGCGCCAATTCGTTGAGACAATGTGCAATGGTGAGTTTATCCGAAATGACCCTGATGAGGCGCTCGAATACTTAGATGATCTAGCAAAGAAGTCTCATACCTGGACTGGACCCAATTCCATAGATAGCACTGATATGACACATCTTACCCTCCGAGCAGGAGCGTACACCAATTGAGAGAGGAGGATAATCTTAAGGCACAAGTTGAGCTATTGACCAAACAGATAGAAACCTTAAAAGCCAGAAATAGCAAGACTATGCATTCAGTAGGCCACTTAGAACCCCATGAGTTTCCTGTGTATGGTGAGACGAGGGTACATATGAGAAATACTGCAATACTTTAGGGACGTACCAAAAGCCTTCTACACCATATTCTGACACTTATAATCCTAGTTGGCAGAACCATCCCAATGTTAGTTGAGGCATGAGTCCTATCAGCCTACCCAGACACCACAACCTAGGAGTTACAATACCTCACAGTATCACACACCTGCCATTCCTATGAATCCTTAGAAGATATTTGGCATGCATTTGTAGAGACCCAAAGCAAAACCAATCAAAGGATTTAGTCGTTGATATCTCAGGTAGCTGAAGACCAAAAAGAAATTAAGAGTCAAATCTTTAAATTGACTAATGTCCTGAGTGTACAAAGACAAGGAAAATTCCCATCTCAGACTCAACCTAATCCACTAGGTCAGCACATGGGACAGGCTAATCATGAGGTATCCAGTATAGGAGGTGTTCATGCCATAATCACTAGGAGCAGTAAAGAGGTAGGGATACAGAACACTTCCAACACTATAGGTGACCCTAAGGATGATAGTGCCAACACCTCCAAGAGAGAACAAGTGTCACATTTCCAAGTTAGAGTACCCTCTCCTCAAGAACTTAACAGTTTACATCTCGAGAAACAACCACAGGGTGAGGGTGAGTGTCATTTGTCATACATGCTAGGAACAGTCCTTCCAGAAACAACTTCTCCACATCCTGAATTAAATCCTCTTGAGCTAAAAATGATCCCAAAGAACCGAAAAATGAGAAAAATGAGAGTTAATGCTCAATTAAAGATGATGTTTGTGAGATTAAAAAGGAGATTGAGAAAAATTTTCCATACGAGGAGTCCAAGATTTCAACAATCTCCAGACCTAAGAGGACCCATGGATACATTGCCACAGCTAGACAACATTCCCTCGTGTGTCTTCATCAGTACGCTAGATGGAAACCACCATGACAACTTGAGTGTTTGCGTCTGGCTGAAGACGTTAAACTTAGCGCTACCAGGGAGGTAACCCTTGCATTTGCATTTATTTATTTTTTTATTTTATTTACTTTAGTTTTATTTTATTTTTTGTGTGCTAACTGCATGTTTTATTTTTATTGTTTGCATGAGTGTTTATGCAGGAGTTCACACAGCCACACAATTAAAGTCGCACCAGAGGAACCTGATCAACTCCGCACCTGGTAGTGTTGTTCCTTAATCAATTTTTTTTATATTTATCTTACATTGAGGACAATGCAAGTTTTAAGTGTGGGGGTGTGGATGCATGTGCATGAAAGCCTGTCAAGCCTGTCATAAATACATTTTATTATAAAAAAAATTAATTATTTTGTTTGCTTTTAGTCCTTGATAGTTAAATGTAGGTCCAATGATGATATTGTTTGTTTAGGATGAAATCTTAGAAACGATAAGTCCTTTAATGTACTTTTATCTGATGATTTGAACAGTTTATCTATGTTAGACTCGTAAGCACTTAATTATGGTTTTTAGCAGTGAAAGCCTGAGTAGTTAACAATGTGACTAGTTGAAGAAATTGCATATCGATGAATGACCGTTTGCTTATATATCTATCCTAATTTGTTTGTGTTATGACGTATGGTATGGTTGAAAATAAAAGAAAAAGTCTCTGAAAATAATAGAAAATAAGCCACCTATAACCGATAAGCGTGAAGCTACCCATGGGCGAGTATTAGGACCACCATGAGGAGAAATACTACCTTAAAGGGTAGGTATGTTGAGAAAAAAAAATGAGGAAGAAAAGAAAAATTCAAAAAGAAAAAAATGAAAAGAGAGACAAAGAAAAGAAAAAAGAGAAATCATACTATATTGAGCACATAAAAGTAATTACAGATCTTAATTGAGATATCTAGGTTGGTTTGACCTTGATCCCGATTTTTAAACAAAATCATTGAGTTGGCTTACCTGGGAACTAAGCTGTGAATGAACCTTTACACACACACACTGTGAGTCTTGCATAGATGATTTATTCAAAGACTTGGATTTGAGTTACGTTGAGTACTTTGAAGGTTCTCTGATTTCATTACTATTCATTCTTTGAGGACAAAATTATGTGAAACTATTGAGACTATTTAATTTTTGTTTTTGCATGAATGTGTGTTTTGAATGACGTTTGTGGGTGTCGTCGCTGTAAGCCCTCACGAGACTATAACTCGTCCGCTAGGGACACCTAGGGGTTTAAAGGCTTGTTGCATAAGCTAAATGCAATCGTGATCCCTACGAAAGTGGCTTAGATAATTTTTATTTATTTAATTTTTATTTTATTTTGCGCTTGAATTGCTAGGGACTAGCAATAAGCTGGTTGGGGGTTGTGATAAGTGCATGAAAATACACTTTGAAACAACACTTATTCGGGTTTATTGTTAAGCATTTAGTATATATTTTATAATTTATTATATGATTTTTGTTATTTTATTAATTTAGAAAATGTTTATTATTTATGTTAGTTTAGTAACTTTTGTTACTCATTATTGTTTGTAGGAAAAGAATTATAAAAGAGGAGACAAAGGGCGGCAAATTATGGGCATGAAAGAAGTAAAGGGTTGCTGCCAATCAACAAAAACAAAGACAAAGGCTTACCACGTGAACAACAAAGAGGCAGCTCTCTCTATGCGCATAGTGGAACAAAAATATTAGAATAAATCAGAGAGTAGCAGCGCACAAAGAAGAAAGCTAAAGGTGGGGCCGGCTTTGTAAAGGGCAAGAATGATTGAGCCGAATTTGTTGACTAATGAAAGAGGAAAAATATTGAGAGCTCCAGGCTGCGCAAGGCAGGTGCGCAAACAAAGAAGAAAAATATTGAGAGCTCCAAGCTGCGTCAAGCAGCCCAAGCTGCGCAATTGTAAAAAAAGAGGAGAATCTGCCGAGGCCGAGAGAACGTGAAGCAGTGCTAGGAGTTTGATGCAATAGGGATTCCCGACGCTTTGCTGCTTTTCTCTGCCATTATCATTTATTACATTTTTCATTATTTTAATTACCAATTTTATCGTTTCATTTATTAAGTTACCGTTAACGTATTTGTTTGAGTGAATTAGTTCTATTGTAACCATCTCTCTGAGGAATCGACACCCCAGCTATACTGCGATAACCGCAAGTCATATTTGGGCGTAATCAAAATTTGGCGCCGTTGCCGGGGAGACGGTTTACAAGCAAAAGGACCAGGTTTGCTTAGTCAATAACGAAGCAGTAACTTCGTTTCATATTATTTATTTTTTTCAGTTATTTTATTTTCTTAGTTTTTATCCTTGAATTTATTTTCTGCTTATTTTATTTCTAATTTGAAAAAACAAATATAAAAATAAAAATAAAAAAAAATAAAAAAAAAATTTAATTATTCTTTTATCTCTGTTTCTAGTATCACTCGTGATTAATTGCATGTCTAGACGTATGGATATATTTGGTAGATTCGCTAGGGTTGAAGAAGAAAGCTCAGACTCTGAGAACATTTTTGAAAATCTCTTCTCCACACCTTCCGCGTCTAGCGCACATAACATGAGTGATTACGAGAGACCACCTAGGAGGACTCTTGAAGAGTACCTCCACCCTACTCGCACAGCTACACCTTCGTGTATCATGTTTCCTCCTAATGCACCACCCATAGATTTTAAACCTGGGATGATACAATATCTTCCCACTTTTCACGGTTTAGAGAGCGAGAACCCTTACGTGCACATTAGGGAGTTTGAAGAGGTAGTAGCAACTTTCCATGACCGTTCGGAACCACTGACACAATTAGACTTAGGTTCTTTCCCTTTGCCCTTAAGGATAGAGCTAAGAGCTGGTTGTATTCTTTAAGACCCAGGTCAATAGGATCGTGGGGCGAGATGACCCAGGCATTTTCGATAAATATTTCCCACACCATAAGACAGATGCCTGGAAAAGAAAAATCTCCACCTTCTCCCAGAGAGACCGTGAGACCCTTTATCAAACGTGGGAGAGGTATAAGGAGTTGTTAGCTAGTTGTCCAACTTGTCCTCACCATGGATTTGAGAGTTGGCGCTTAGTTAGTTATTTCTATGATGGATTGACACCTAGGGAGCGCCAATTCGTTGAGACAATGTGCAATGGTGAGTTTATCCGAAATGACCCTGATGAGGCGCTCGAATACTTAGATGATCTAGCAAAGAAGTCTCATACCTGGACTGGACCCAATTCCATAGATAGCACTGATATGACACATCTTACCCCTCCGAGCAGGAGCGTACCAATTGAGAGAGGAGGATAATCTTAGGCACAAGTTGAGCTATTGACCAAACAGATAGAAACCTTAAAAGCCAGAAATAGCAAGACTATGCATTCAGTAGGCCACTTAGAACCCCATGAGTTTCCTGTGTATCATGACTACGAGATTTGGCAAATGGATGTCAAAATGGCTTTTCTAAATTGATTTCTTGATGAAGAAATCTATATGGAACAGCCGGAAGGTTTCACGTCCAGCGAAACCTCGGGTATGGTATGTAAGCTTAAGAAGTCCATTTATGGACTTAAACAAGCTTCACGAAGTTGGAATCTTCGATTCGATGAGATTATTAGATCGTCTGGTTTTCTCAAGAATTCGGAAGAATCCTGTGTGTATCAGAAGGCTAGTGGGAGCATGGTCGTATTTCTAGTCCAATATGTTGATGACATCCTAATCATTGGAATGATTTAGGAATGTTGCAAAGCGTCAAAGCGTACCTCTGTAAGAATTTCTCCATGAAGGACCTGGGAGAAGCTTCCTATGTTTTAGGGATAAAACTCTATAGAGATAGACAAAAGTAGGCTGATTGGGTTATCCCAATCAACGTACGTAGATCAGATCTTGGAAGGTATAACTTTGGTAACTGTAAGACAGCAAACATACCGTTCAGACATGAGATTCATCTTTCTAAGAAGATGTGTCCACAAACAGAAGATGAGAAGGTTAGAATGTCTAACCAACCTTATGCTTCGTGTTTGGGTAGCATAATGTATGCCATGTTATGTACAAGGCCTGATATCAGTTTCGCTGTTAGCGTAACCAGTCGATTTCAGTCCAATTCAGGTAATGACCATTGGATGGCCATTAAACATATCCTAAAGTATCTTAAATGTACTAAGGATAAGTTGATTATATATGGAGGAAACGAACTGCAGGTTAATGGGTATACAGACTCCGATTTCCAATCGGATCCCGATGATAGAAAGTCAACATCTGGATTTGTCTTTACCCTTAATGGAGGTGCAGTTTGTTGGAAGAGTTCCAAACAGGGATCGACAGCTGATTCCACCATTGAGGCGGAATATATTGCAGCTTCTGAAGCTGAAAAAGAGGCTGTGTGGATAAAGAACTTTATCACAGAATTGGGAGTTGTCCCAAGTATCGAGAATGCGATTCCGTTATACTGTGATAATACTGGAGCCATTGCGCAAGCAAAGGAACCGAGGGTGCATCAGAAGTCGAAGCATGTGGAACGCAAGTACCACATCATTCGAGAGATCGTGTCGCGAGGGGATATTGTCGTGTGCAAGGTACCGAGTGAAGATAATGTAGCAGACCCGCTGACGAAGGCCATACCTCCGAAGTTGTTTGATAAACACGTGGAGTCGATGGGTATTAGATACAATCGATATTGGCACTATAGCAAGTGGGAGATTTTGTTGGGGTTGGTGCTCAGAGCGCCAATTCCCGGTTGTATTTCTGTTAAATACTTCTGTAAAACATTATTATTATGAATAATATATGCAGTTTCTATAATATAATCTATCTTTCTATATGGTAAAGACGTAATGACCCTAGAATGATTAGTCATGATACAGTTGCAAAAGCGTCGCAACGGACATTGAGAAGTATCATAACATTGTCATTCTCAGACAGTTCCTGGTCAAGGTTTACACTACTTGGTCAGTATAGTAAACCCGTTGAGACCGGTACATGTCGTATACTGGAATATATGATTCCAATGGTTTCTCAATGGACCATAAGTCTTGGAGACTAGTATAGACGTGTAGGTGTTTATAGCGGATAAACACTGAACGACTTACCGAAGATTCTTAATGGATGGTACACCAGCGTCAATAAGAATCTTCTTGGGTTGAGTAGCACTTGTGATTCTTAGACTTGAGATGCCATTGTGGGCACATGAGACATCTTCTACACTTAGACGGCAGTCACGTCACCGATCTATTTAGATCAGACCTCCGCTTGTTCGTTGGCTGTAGATAGATCCTCAGGGTGTCCTATGTGTATCAAGATAGGATCCGTCAGTTCTGTGTACCAGAGCATAGGTAGTCCATATGATTAGCAATCAGATAAAACCATGGGCCCGTGGTAAAGTTTAGAAGCTAGTTCTAAACATTCTTTTGAGATTGCTAATAGAACAGTCGACTGGATAATCCCGATAGAGATTTGACGTTTACATCTATATCTCTGGGATTTATCCGGATACCTGTGACGGAGGGGAATATACATTTGCCATGACCTCGACCTGTATGGTTCAGCGAGATTATCCGTGATCGTCATAATCTACGGGTGGATAGATTATGGACATAAAAATTAGATTTCGTGACAAATATACCTGAATCTAGAGAGTCTCAATAATGAAATATACTCGTAGAGCACTAGAGCAATATTAATAAATAATATTGATTATTTATAAAAGTCGTTTAAAGGTTAAACGCAAGATACGTGCTAAAAGGACTAAATAGTCATTTGCCTAATTATTGTGTATTTACATTTAATACTTGATTAATTTAAATACACATTAATTAATAGTCAAAATGAGTTATTTGACTTATATCCTAAATGAATATATGTTTTTAATATTTAATGTAAATATTATACATATATTTAATATATTTGTATTTGATTAATAATAATTATTTAATTGTTAAATGATTAAATTAATTAAAATATAAATATCTTACATTAGGATATATTAAGTAAATGATGTTAGTTGCAATTGTTGACTTAAATAAATATCCATAAAGTGTTTTAGATATTTCTCAAGTTGATTAAATGACTTTGAAATGAATTTGAAATGAAAATTTTTGGTATATGCTTGATGCAAATTTCGGCCAAGGCTATTCTTTGAACAAGTATATATTGTTTTCATTTTCTTTTCATTTGGTTAACCTAATACATTTCACAAAACATAAATTTCACAAAAGGAAGCCAAATGAGCCTCAAGAAAAAGAAAGACAAACATCAAAAACTTGGATTTTTAGTAAGTTTCTTGAACTTGCTATTAGTAAGGAATTTGTTCCTTAGGTTCTAGGCTTTAATATATGATATTCTTAGGATGTTTCTTCCTTTGTTCCTTGTGGTTTTTGTTGATGAAAGTTTTGGTGAAGTGTGAAGCATGTATGATGAAAGAAGTGTATGACTATTGTAGTTATAAACATTCTTTTAAGGTTTTGGAAACCATGTTGCTAATATAGAGTTATTGACCCACTCTTAAATGACCTAGATTTGATCTTGAGTTGTTTCATTGTGTTGAGACTTGGATTGGATGGAAGAATGATGATTGAAACAATTGATTTAATGTATTTGGTCTAATTTGTCCAATTTGTGGAAATTGAAAAATTAGGGTTCTTAACTAATTCCAAATTTGGGGCTTTTCATATATGTTGTGTATTTGTGTGTGTATATGATGCATATAAGGTTTCATGTTCATTGGAATACATTTAGATGTGTTTTGAGACATGAAATGACAAAGTGCACAAATGTGCTCCAAGGAGGGGCTCTCGGCTTTGGTGATAGAATTTGGGGATTTTGATTGCTTTGGTGTTTTGATGTTTTGAACATCATAAGTTCATCTTGGAAATGATTTAGAATCATTCAAAATTGATTGGATCAATTTCGGACTAAAATGGACAAAAATACAAAGCAATGGTATTTCGGTAAATTCACCTAAAAATATTTTATTGAATTTATTTTCATAATTTGATTATTGGAATGTTAAATAAATATGTTTATTTAATTAATCCGAGAAAAAGTTTTGAAATCTGAAAATCGGATTTTCACCGCTTCCGCTGCGTTACCGGATTCACCCCCTAAAACCCCTACATACTTTGATTATTGGAATGTTAAATAAATATGTTAATAATGTTAATAACACACTTACGCACAGTCGTTCGAACGCCACAAGAACACGTGACGAGCGTGAGCAGTTTCGTAAAACTGTTTGAACGTCCTAACGGGCGCACCTCGAATACGAAGCCTTTGGACAGTTTCATTCAAACGTGATTCCAACGTACCTCGAATGTGAAACATCTGGAAGCTTTTGTTCTAATGTCTACTTATAAGAACCACGAACGCAGAGTGTCCGAACATAAAAAAAGAATGCACCACGAACGCAAACCCTGACAGCTTCATCTGATGTCATCCAAATATTTATTCAATTGCACCGAGATCTTCAATATTCATTACAACTAAATTGAACTTGTTTTATTATGAACATTGCCAACAAACATAGAACTAACAATCTCCTCATTTAGCATTATATGACAAAACCACATAATATAAAGACTATGGTAAAAGACCCAAAAATAAATAGCCAACTGCTCACCATGAAAACAATAACTTATTACAATATAACTCGATCTAATACATAAACAAATAGTCTTGAAGTCGATGCCACCATAACCACTAATTATGCTCACTTGAAACATCCGCAAATAACATATCAAAATAACATATCAAGAAACCAATTAAAAATCACAGGCAAAAGAACATGCAAACTTAACTTACTCCCCCTCACTAACAGCCCTACTCAGTTAGCAAAATAACATACATGAAGTAAACAGAAAAACTTATAAAAAATACAGTATGCAAATTAAGACACAATATGCAATGACTAAATGCACACACAAGCACAAATAATGAGTTTTTTTTAAAAAAAAAAAGTAAAAAATGACTCAAAATAACATTTTAAACAAGTACAATGATACCCAGTCAGTATTCAGCTATTTATGACATGAGATAATATGCATAATTTTTTGTCATGCTAAATAATACAGCATGCATATTACGTAAATTCCAAAGTATAACAAGCACTTACGTGAAAAATAAGTGCACAATAAGTCAAGGCTTAAGACCTTATTTTATGAGAGGGACACGACCAAAGAAGCCCTATATCATGACAAACCAAGTCCATAAAATAGGTTTTCAAACCCAGTGCTACTAGGACATGACAATAAGTAACATTGGTTGCATGCTATAATATTCTCCCCCTAAATATGATGAGCTCATAAATAAAAACTATTTCGAGTGAAGGGTTTGCCCTTATCTTTTGAATTTGGCTCATTTGATCTTTTACACTTGAGACTTATTTAAACTATTTTTTCTTTTACTTTTACAATATGATATCATAAGGTCATCTAGTCAAAGGTCACTCCATTTAGTGAGCTAAGTATGACAAAGATTAGATTATCAATCCAAAAACTCATACATGCGACCAAGACTCAAGACATAAAAATGTGTATGTGATATGCAAACACAAGGTATATTAAGGGTTTCACACCCATGCATATAGAGCATGAAGAAAAATAAAAGCATAATACACATATATAACCATATATCCTACATATCATAACCATATACACATCCTTTTACATGCTCTTTCAAGCCAGAAAATCTTTTTGATCTTTTTCATTATATATATATATATATATATATTGTATTTTTCTTTTTGACCTAAGATAATAAAATACACAGCAAGACTTTTCATTATCCAATGGTTCATGGAGTTGTATCTCGAATGCAGATCATACTATTATCCACTCGGTATTGGCTATGAAATTTATGTCCGAATTTTCATCCTATATACTATAACAAAAACACACACACCCATATGTAGTGAAAATAAAAACTTACAATCGTGCAAATAAATAAAACACACACGTGCACATATATAATGGGAAAATATAAATGCACCAGCTAAGTAGAGTTGTACCGAAGTGCACTCTTATCACACCTTATATGATCAAGGCATTTTGACGTTATTAGGAAATAAGTTTCCTTTTTTACCCAAATTTGTTTATGAACCTCTTTCACTTGAGGATTCTTTATCAGTAATGCAAGTTTCTCACTAATGAAATGTGTTTGTTTAACTAATGCATAAACTTGACGAACTAGATTTGAAGAATCAAATCTAGGTGAAATATTTTTAGGACTTTTCTTTTGTTTATGTAACAAGAAGAACTTTGGGCTAATGTGTAATGACATGCCACAGTGATGGAAAACAAGCACAAACCTCGAATGGGAGTAAGGTTTATCAGTAGCACCTCTAGATTGAGGTTGGTGCACAGCATGAGGAACCACATGGGGAAACACTTGATACTCAACAATGGGTTTCTTTCATAAGTCACATGGAGGAGTGATAGACCCAGTTTTAGACATTGACGTCTTTTCACAGCTTGAGTTAACAAAGTCTTCTCTTCTCTTTTCATAAAGAGACACACCAATACCTATCATGCGATCTAGTTTCTCAGTCCCACTAGAAAATACATATATATGAGTTCTAACATTTTCAAGTTATGCTTCTAAGAATTCGACTTTATCAACTAGTCTCTTATTCCTCTTCTCAAGGTCATCAATAACAGTAAGGCTATTTGTAACACCCGACAGAGGCAGGATGCTACCGGCATGAGACAGGATTGACCCATCTCCATAAGCCTCTTAATTTATCAAAAATTTAGCATGATGTATCCTAAAAACTGGACAACATGGATCACAGTCCAACATCAAAGAGAAACTAAGAATACATCAAACAAATAAAAAGACCTCAGGTTCATATAAATCTCATCAAAATCATATCTTAGGCGCTCTACCCACACAATCTATCAACACTCAAGGGCTATGTGCCCACCACAACATAAACAATCAAATCATTTACTAATATATATATACACAGACAGCGTGTTCAACACGATAATAAAATATACTAATATCAAATCCTCTACTTTTGAAAGCTTATCCCATGACAATTGCGAAGGTGACTACCGCTTGGGTGATCCGCGCCTCGAGCATGACTTCCTTAGTTGAAATGGTTGACCGATCAGGTAGACAACCTACAAAACTAGCAAACCGGTTTGGTGTGAGTTATAAGAACTCAGTAAGTAACCATGCTGGCACTACAAACAAAACATACAATTCATTTACATTAGAAGTTTTTTCAGAATTTACAAGTTATTACGATTCTTAGAATTATCAGCTTCTTATTATCTCTTTTATATTTTATCTATATCAAATTTTCATGTTTACAGACCGGTGTGTAATCACACGCGTATAACGTAAGCGCACGTATCGTTCAAGTAGTATACAAAGTATCGATCACACGAGTACTTAATACCTAAGCTATTAATTTATGAAGTCAAATTTTTACAAATATCTAATGAATTGATTGTTTGATTGGATGATGACTTAAAACAAGTAAATAAAATTATGCGAAAATAAATTGATGAAAATTAAATATTATTAAACTATCTAGAGTTGTGTAACCCAATTAATCATATGTCTATGTCAACCAAATTACCTGAATTCATTAAGATTAAGTTCTAATTATGGCTGCCCTCGCCCGACATGTATATGTCTATCCTGTAAGGAAATCTATTAAAGAGTTATCTATCCTCAAGGAAGATCGTGGGCTATTAAGTCTAAGGCTGAAACCTAAATTTCCTTTGTCAAGTTTATTTTAAGCTTACTAGATCAATTTTATTAATGGCCAGTTAACAAGAAGCATTAAGCTTAAGACTTAATAAATAAACATTTATATTACCAAACTATAAAATAACCCCTTATAACCGGTGATATTATAATTCATCACAGCCCCAGATAACAGACTTAGTTACGACACATATCTAAGGCTAATAAAAGCTTAAATAAAATAAAAGAAATAAAGTAAATGTTGTAAGTAAATGCTGGAAAGTAAATGCTGTAAATTTAAAAATATAAATTTACAATAAAAGAAAAATGATGGGGTTAAACGATTCACTTTATTACTTCTATTTTAGATATCTCTCTTATTATAATATATTAACTTTGTGTGATAATTACCAACCAGCCATATAAGCGGTTATCCTGATTTAATCAAATTTATAATTAATTATCAACCGACCATACATGCGGTATCCAGCTTAGTCAGGTTAAAACCAATTTCATAATTAAGTCAAACCGACTAATAAGACGGTATCCTCATTAAATCATGTTTTAAATAGTTTATATATTATATTAGGGGAGATTAATCTAAATTTTAGTAATAAACGCTTTACCTTTTACCGGAGAGTTACCTCCTCTAGCTGGTGCTGTAGGGCTAAGCGTGTGTTTCCAGCACGTGGACAAGGCACATGATGCTTATGTTGCTGTTCTTTTGGCTTTGTGGGAGGCAAATTGGATTCTTTTGAACGCACTTTGGGGCGTTTTTGTCAGCTCCATGCATGGCACTGGACGAGTTTATTCATTACTGCTATTGTTTCAAGGTTGAAGATGAAGACGACGTGGCCTGGGACACGTGGCAAGGTAATTTTGGGTTTTCTCTTCATTATACGATCTTATCTCTTGTCACTTTCAACATGCGAGATGGAGGACAAAAATAATTTCAAATCTTTTATCTCTCTTCACGTGAATTTGCTTGGTCCACCTTGGCTTTATGGGAACTTGTTCCAAACATGCCTTGTGGGAACTTATGTACTGGCGAATGAGCCTTTTATTTTGGGGCAGTGAGCTGCTCGAACTGCTCAGTGGCATACTGCAGCTTGTGGCAGACGCTACGTGACAGAGGGACTCATCGTGCTCAGTGTCACGGTCCTAGGATCAGACTAGGACGTGCAGTCACTTTACAAAGGAGCTCATGTTTTGGGACATCGGTTTAAGGTCGTTAAGGGTCATATGTATCCTTCATATACCCTTGTACTGGTGAGTTTCCATCCGTGAGGCCTTATTCGGAAGTTTGCCTGGAGATTTAGTAACGTGCTCGCTTGCCGCTAGGAGCTAGCCTAGTTATGCAGCGTTGTAAAAGAGCCTATATTTCGGAATGCCGGATTGAGCTTGCTCCAAGCCCTAAGTAACTCTTAGGGGTGGATGTACTGGGAAGTTCTCACCCGTGGAGTCCCGTTCGGAAGTTTGGCGGGAGATTTTGAGATACGCTAGCTTGCCGCTAGTCGTTAGCCTAATTTGTGTGCATTGTGAAGGAGCTAACGACCGGGGTGTCGAATCGAGTGGGACCAAGTTCCAAAGTGAATCTTATGGTCACTTGTACTGGGAAAATATCAGCCCCAGAGTTGGATTCCGAGATTTGTCGGGGAGATTTTGGCAGTAGGCCCACTTTTGGGTCTTTTCCGCTAAAGTGGGGGTGTTGTGGAAACCCATCAAGACGAGCTCGTTTAGGGACGAGATTTTAACCCAAAGTCGCTTATATGGTGGCTTAGATGCCCGGAAGAGTTCCTGAAAACTCCTCTTAAGATAGATTTTAGAGGGGGGTGTGACAACTCAAGCGCCAGGTGTGTATACTGGTGAGACATGTGCAATGTCTTTAAAACCTCCTTAGGGGGGGAAGCCTAGGTGAACCTTGGGAAGGGCCAATGGGGCTTCGATGGTCTTGGGGCTTTAGCCGTGAACCCTCTCGCCCTTAGACAACGTTGGGACAATGATGGATTGTCGAGATTGAGTTGGCGGGAAAACGCCATATTTTATATCCGGTTGTGCTATTCGAGTACTGGGTCCCGGTGTTGAACGGGCCCGCTAGAGTAAGCGTTGAGATAGCTTATGAGCTTTCGTAATCATTAAATTATGGGTCTGAAACCTCCCCAAAATGAGAAATTGGGTGTAGAGGTTGGAGATAGGCTGACTTACAGGACGTGACCGTGGTAAGTGTCGCACGAGCCCTTTCTCCGTTAAGGAAAAAGTTGGCCCGTGACAGTTGGTATCAGAGCCCTAGGTTGGGCAAGTGAAATGTGTACGGATGTGAGTAGATGTTATAGAGACGTTGTGAACATCGTTAGGCTAGTGTGAAGCCTCGGTACGGAAGAGAGAGACGAGAAGGCTCGAGAGGAGTAGCGAGAGAGAGTGCGTGTTGATGCACGTAGAGAAGTGAAAATCCCCAATTGAGATGGATTGATGTGAGACGATATGAGAACACTTGAGAAGTGCTAGTTGTATACGAGGTTGGCTCGGGTGAAGCCAAAATGTTCGGGAGAGACCCGAAATGGAGGTGTGAAACTTGTCTACGAGAGACAAGCAAGTGGTCTGCACGCCATGAAGGTGTGAGAGATACTTGGGATGTATAAGTAACATCACGAGAGGGCCGATGTGATATTGGCAAGAGTATATGCGTTCATGAGAACCCGAGGTGGGGTTGGTGGTGAAGTTTTGTGGGGTCCATAAGAGGACGTGAGACCCTTTTCCCATGGCAGTTGAGTGCCAGGATGTGATAGAGAGTCGAGATGTGTAGTCCTCTTGCGTGAGGCAATATCAAGGACAGAGTGTGAACCCGTTGGTTCGTGTAAGTATTTTGGAAAGGTTTTATCGAGTAAAGCCTTCGTAAGACTATGAGAAATGAGTTGTTTGGATTCCTGTGATTAGGAATGCCATTAGCTTAAAGCTACAAGTAGCGAGTTGTGTGGATTCTCTATAGAGGGAATGCCCTCAACTCAGGGCTACGAGTAACGAGTTGTGTGGATTCCCGTGAGTGGGGATGCCAATGAAAGAGTGATGGCTTGAGATAGGCCAAAGTAAAAGTGGGGGAGTGAGCCTGAAATGAGTCAGGTATCTCCAAAGATCCTTATGGAATGTGATAACCATTGTGTTGGTTATGTAATGATTGTGTGGGAGACCAAGGTTGAATTATCTTGGTAACATAACGAGTTACTCGTAAAGGTAGAGTGCCTTACGAGTTGGAGGTGCAATAAGTTGCACAAGGGTTGCATGAAAATTACAATTGCGAGAGATGTGAGTGTGGTCCCGGAAGGGCCGAGATGCTTGCATTTTGGAGAATGCAGGTGACATAATGCAACTACGAGTAGTCAAAATGAGAGTGTACGTACGAGTTACACGGGTAATGGGCCAGATATGTGACTTTGGCTTTGGAGTGAGTTTGAGAACGATGATTGCTTCGAGGAAGTGATCTAGTGTCGAATAAAGTTTCATGAGATGACCTTGTGCGTCAGCGTAGAATTGGCTAGAGTGCCAAAAGTGGGGTGGGAAACACCCAAGAAAGTAGTACGAGTTGGCTTGGTGCCTAAGAGTACTAAGGTGAGAAGACCAAGAGTGGTCGTGGGAATGATAGAAGTTGGAAACAATTCTATCCGCGACAGTTGAGTATCGAGACAATTGAGAAGCTCATGAGAGCGAGCAAGTGACCCAGATTTACGTGTGAGAATGAGATAGTTGCTAGTGATATGAGAGCAACTACGTGTGTCCAGGAGGGGACTAGTGGGAAATTAGCTCCACCATAAGCTAATTGTGGATCGGGTGTGTGTTCATCTTCGGGAAACCCGATGTGCTACGCCGAGCGCCTTGAATAACAGGTAGGCAGGGGGCCCAGGGTGAAGTGAACAACCGATCTATTCATAATCAAAATGAACAAAAACCCTTTGTTTTTATCAAAACCCATTCACATTTAAGTGTATGGAGCTTTTTGTAAGAAGTTGCTGAATCAGAATTGTAAACTCGCATACAAGAGCGTGTAGAAAGTAGTGACCGAAATCAGAAACACTCATGCACGAGAGTTTGTATGGAGTTGTGACTGAGACTGGACACGAAAACTAATACACAATCACGTGTATGGAGTTGTTCCACAGGTAATGATGGGGATTCCTAGAAGCTGTACGAATTGTGTGTTGGGTTGATAATCCAACCATGTGCGGGAACTTGTGCCTAGTGGCAGAGTTGAGCCATTATGTCAAAACAAAGACTCATGTACGGGAGTGTATATGATGTTTTGTGTTTAGATATTATGTGCCCAATTCTTTATAAAGTTGCATGATGTTACAAACGTGGACATGTAATTTCATTCGTTGAGATAAATGACATTGCAATGTCTTCACTGTGTATGTTACGATGGGGATTCCAAGAAGATGTGAACAATGTGTGGAATTGATAATCCTAACATGTACGAGAATAAAAGAGTTCCCAAACATGTACGGAGATAATATCAAACCCATATTGTGGAAGTTACAGAAGTTGGAGATTTCGTCAAAAATGGTAAACCTGTGCCTAGTGCCGAAGTTGAGCCATTATATCAGAAACCAAGACTTATGTACGAAAAGCGTATATGATGTTGTTGTGTTTGGATATTGTGTGCCCATTTCGATATAGCATTGGATAATGTGGCTAACATAGACATGTGATTCCATTCATTGACATATGAATGTGGTTTCCAATGTCTTCCTTGTGAGCCCATAACACACAGGTCCCAGGATCGAAAGAGATTCGTGACAAGATACAACTTGAGTTGCCATCGTTGAGGACGACGATGGATGAAGTGGGGGAGGATGTTACAATCCTAACCCTAAAGTCGTGCCATCGTCGCGGACGACAATGGATGAAGTGGGGGAGGATGTTACAATCTTAACCCTCAAGTTATGCCATCGTCGAGGACGACGATGAATGAAGTGGGGGGAGAGTGTCACGGTCCTAGGATCAGACTAGGACGTGCAGTCACTTTACAAAGGAGCTCATGTTTTGGGACATCGGTTTAAGGTCGTTAAGGGTTATATGTATCTTCATATACCCTTGTACTGGTGAGTTTCCATCCGTGAGGCCTTATTCGGAAGTTTGCCTGGAGATTTAGTAACGTGCTCGCTTGCCGCTATGAGCTAGCCTAGTTAGTTATGCAGCGTTTTGTAAAGGAGCCTATATTTCGGAATGCCGGATTGAGCTTGCTCCAAGCCCTAAGTAACTCTTAGGGTGGATGTACTGGGAAGTTCTCACCCGTGGGTCCGTCCGTTCGGAAGTTTGGCGGGAGATTTTGAGATACGCTAGCTTGCCGCTAGTCGTTAGCCTAATTTGGTGCATTGTGAAGGAGCTAACGACCCGGGGTGTCGAATCGAGTGGGACCAAGTTCCAAAGTGAATCTTATGGTCACTTGTACTGGGAAAATATCAGCCCCAGAGTTGGATTCCGAGATTTGTCGGGAGATTTTGGCAGTAGGCCCACTTTTAGGTCTTTTCCGCTAAAGTGGGGGTGTTGTGGAAACCCATCAAGACGAGCTCGTTTAGGGACGAGATTTTAACCCAAAGTCGCTTATATGGTGGCTTACTGGATGCCCGGAAGAGTTCCTGAAAACTCCTCTTAAGATAGATTTTAGAGGGGGGTGTGACAACTCAAGCGCCAGGTGTGTATACTGGTGAGACATGTGCAATGTCTTAAAACCTCCTTAGGGGGGGAAGCCTAGGTGAACCTTGGGAAGGGCCAAGGGCTTCGGTGGTCTTGGGGCTTTAGCCGTGAACCCTCTCGCCCTTAGACAACGTTGGGACAATGATGGATTGTCGAGATTGAGTTGGCGGGAAAACGCCATATTTTATATCCGGTTGTGCTATTCGAGTACTGGGTCCCGGTGTTGAACGAGCCCGCTAGAGTAAGCGTTGAGATAGCTTAGACTTTCGTAATTCATTAAATTATGGGTCTGAAACCTCCCCAAAATGAGAAATTGGGTGTAGAGGTTGGAGATAGGCTGACTTACACGGGACGTGACCGTGGTAAGTGCCGCACGAGCCCTTTCTCCGTTAAGGAAAAAGTTGGCCCGTGACACTCAGCTTTGATCTGGCAGACTGTGCGTGATTCGTTTGCCAGCTGGTCACTTATGATTCGGTCTCTTCAGCGACCACGTGAAGACCTGACTTGGACTCTTGCCTACATGCTGGGTTTTTTTTCTTGGCGAATGGGCCATCACCACTTGTTTCTTACTTTGCATGGGCTGTCTCAGCTTACAAAGCAAAGATGATGGCGTGTGGGCCTCGGCCACATGCTTTTTCAAGTAGGCTTCAGTTATTGGGCCTTGTTGTTTCGCATGCTATCTTGCACTTACTATGTAATGCATGGGCTTTGTAATTCCGAGCATGGGCCCTACGTGCGCAACTTGCATGCAAGTCTATGTTCTGTGCTTGGGCTTTATTTGTATTTTAAAATCTTATTGCCGATGGGCTTTGTACTTTGAATCTTTGTTTGATTCGGGGTTTAATTTGGTAAAGGGTCTACGTGCTCTTATGTTTTGTGGCCTGCGTGCCCCGTCATGCCATTTGGGCCTTTTTTTTTTTTATTTTGGACATGGTCCTTTAGCTTTATGTTTATGCCTCTTGTAATCTTTTTACATTTGGATATATTACTTAATTTTTCCAAAAAAAAAAAATTAGGGTTTATGGTTTTAGGATTTAGGATTTATGGGTTTAGGATTTATGATTTAGAATTTATGATTTAAGGGACCATTTGTGATAATTTTTTCTCTCTCTTAAAATTCTATCTCTAAAATTCTCTCAACTTTTCTAGTTTAAAAATGAAGTTTATCAACTGGATGGATGTGATTCCCACGGCTTTTTGATCCTTCATTCAAGTAAGCTAAAGTTGTTTGTAATTTTCTTGATATATTTTAGAGTTTTTCTTCGGCCCCCTCTCCTATTCTCTCACTCTCTTTATTTTCGATTGTTTTACTCTTGCCTGGGTGGTGTTATTGGCTCGTGCTATGGACAAAACTCATCACGGGTCTTTCAACTTGTTCGTGAGCTTGTTGAGAGTGAGGGATTGAAAATCTACCGTTTGGTATTCAGTTCAAACTGGACTCCATTCATGGAAAGTTTCCTTCGATTTGTTGTCGATTGATGGTGGGCTAGCGTCGTGTGTGTGAGTCCTATTCGCACAATCATGCCATCTCTTATTTTTTGACGACCATTATGGCTCTGCTAGTTGGCCGTGTATGGTGGAAGTGGTGGTGGTGGTACCTATCTCCTTCACAGAGGGCTTATCTTCCTCATCCCTCTTACATATTTGATTTTTTTGTCTCCCCTAAATTTCCTATTACTTTATTCCTTTCACCAAAATTCTATTTTCAATTTTCAAATAAACTATATATATATATTTTTTTTTATTTATGATATATACATATATACATACATATATATTTATATATATCTATATTTATATTATATTTATATATATTTTGATTAATTAAAAAAAAAAAATTGAAGGAAAGGGCGATCGCCCTTCGCCCCTCTTTTTTTCTTTTAAATTTTTTTTAAAAAATATATTTTATAATTTAATTATTATAAAAATATTCTCATGTATATTAGAAAAATATTTATTTGAAAATAAAATAAATAACAACATAAAAAGTTACACTTAAAAATATAAAAACATAAATTCTAATCTATGTTGCCTCCAAAGTCTCCTCCTGGCGCACTTGGTGATACCCAATACTTCGTACCATAATTGATTACGAATCATATAACGAGTGGCTCATTCTTTAGCTTCATACGATGAATGTTCAAACAACTTTTAATAAAGAAAACATAAAATCGAAATCGAAATCGAAATCAGAATCAAAATCAACATAACTTTAAATTTAATATAATATATTTTAAAAAAAAATTATTAAACTTTTTTTTTCGGAATTAAAAAAAAATTATAATAATTAAAAAAAAGGGGGGACGATTGTCCCCTTTGAGGGGAACAATCGCCCTGGACGATCATTCCCTTGGGCCAATTTTTGGTATCTTTTTTTGTTTTTTGTTTTTTAATTTCGAAAATAATAAAAAATTATATCGTTTAAAATATTTTTTTATACATAAGTAGTATTAATTAAATTAAAATGAATTAAAAAAAAATAAATGAATAGATAAAAAAAAATGTAATATATATTTACAAAAATAAAAAAATAAAAAATAAAAAAATAATTAACATTTTATTAATTATTAATAAAATATTAAACTAGTATATAATTATTTTTAAATTAATATATACAAATATATAAATTTTATAATGTGTAAATTTTCAAAACAAAAAAAAAATTATTATAAATATTGATAAGGATTTTTTTGTAAATTCAAAAGGAGACAAGAGGGAGGGGAATGTGTCAGTAGGGAGGGGGAAGATCAATTTTCCCTTCACAGTAGGTTCGTTCGCGCTTTGGTCTCTTCACGTGGATGGTGTCTCTCTCCTTCACATGAGCTTCTTGGTTTGCGAACGTCACATCTCATGTGGCAGAGTGTGGCAGAAAACTGTGGCGTTTATGTGTGTGATTGATTGCGTGTCTAGCAGATGCGAATGACAGTATGTAGCTTTTGCGTGTGGTAGAATCTATAGCCAGCTGGCCGTTTGTCTCAAACAAGGAAAGCTGGTGGTAGTCGTGGGTAGCGTTTTGGCCAGCCTGTGTGCGCAATTGGTGCGCTGAATCATGCAAGCTGCCTCAAACAAGCGATGTGGGATAATGGGCGAGTGGCAGATTGTGTGATTTTCAATCTAGCCTTTGTAATTTATTTTACAATTTGGAATACACATATTAACTTTTCCAAAAAAAAAAGTTTAGGGTTTAGGATTTAGGGTTTATGGTTTTAGGGTTAGGGTTTAGGGGTGGCGTTGGGGTTTCGGGTTTAGGGGTTTAGGGGTTAGGGTTTAAGGTTTGAGGTTTAGGGTTTAGGGTTTGAGATTGAGGGTTTGGGTTAGGGTTTAGGGGTCAGAGTTTAGGATTTAGGATTTGGGTATTATGTGGAGTCCTCTAAGGTTTAGGGTTTATGGTTTAGGGTTAAGGGTTAAGGGTTTAGGGTTTAGGGTTTAGGGTGGTTACCTACGGGGCCTCTTTGTGATGCTTTTAGTTTCAGGATGCTTAGTGGTATGGGTTTGCCTCATGATTCTAAAGTTTCAGTTATTATTAATAACGGTTTTTGGCATTTCCCGGATAGCTTTCCTGCCTTGCAGAATATCTGGGACTCAGTTAGCTTTCTTCCAAACACAGGAAGGCCAGACTTTGTTAAGTGGATGGGGACAGCCTCTGGTCAGTTCTCTATTGAGAGTGCTTGGAATCACTTGAGATGTAAAAGGAGTCAAAATTCTATCCACCACTTGTTGTGGTTTAAAGGCCATATCCCTCGTCACTCTTTTATTTTATGGCTGGCTTCTTTGGAGAGGCTGCATACAATGGATAGACTACTTCGTTTTGGTGTTGTTCAGGAGGCTAATTGTGCTCTCTGTTCTTCCTACATCGAAACTCATGCTCATCTATTTTTCGAGTGTGATTTTGTGCAATGTATCTGGCAAGCCATTTCCCCTAGAATGTTAATCAGGTGGCCTTCTTTGCCGTGGAGAAGTCTGCTTCGGTGGGCTACGGTTAGGCTGAAAAACAAAAGGGATATCGTGGAGATAGTTGCTAGAGTTGCTTTTGCTGCCATGGTGTATTATATTTGGTATGAGCGCAACAGAAGAGTCTTTGATAAATGCTCCATCCCAGCTGAAGGGGTGGTGGATGAAATTCTTCGAACTGTCCGCTGTAGGCTGATCTTTCTCAATGATTGTCATGCGCTCCCAGAGAGCATTATGCAGGCATGGAATTTGAGTGATTAGTTGCCTCTTCATGAGAATGGATTTTGTTTGTTGGGCGATGAGTTTCAGTTGTTTGGGCGATGAGCTTCTTACTGGTTGGAAGCTTGCTGGTGGCGTGACCATTATGGGGGATGAGCGTTCTTGATTTCCTGATACCATTCGCCTAGTCTGGGGTTTAGATTGATATGCTGGCTCTCGGTCTGCTTGGGCGATGGATCTCTTTTTGGTTGATTTGTGCGTTGGTTGCTCGTTTTGTTGGATGCTCAATTTGTTGCGTGTTGTGAGCCTGATTGCCTTGTCTTGGCGAGTTTGTGTAAGGCTTGGTGATTCCTGGACGATGTGGGCATTGGTTTTGTTCTTTGGCTTGCCTGTGCCTCTGGCTTCTCAATCGATGTGGGATTTGCTTCCCTTTTTCCTTATGCTTTTGCGGCTTTGTGGGCTCCTTTGATGTCTCCTTTGGGCTTTTGGTCTCCGCCTTTTGGGCTGGGTTTTAAAGCCGAGCAGTCTTGGCTTTTGATTGCGTTGATGCTTTTGGTCTTCCATTGACCTGAGGCGTTTTGTAATTGCAGACCTTTGGGCTTGATGGCTTTCCATGCTTTGATCTTCTGCCGTTTGGGTTTAGGGTTTAGGGTTTTAGGGTTTAGGGTTTTAGGGTTTAGGTTTAAGGTTTAGGGTTTAGGGTTTTTAGGGTTTAGGTTTTAGGGTTTTAGGGTTTAGGGTTTAGGGTTTAGGTTTTAGGGTTTAGGAGGGATTAGGGTTTTAGGGTTTGGGGTTTAGGGTTTGGGGTTTAGGGTTTGGGTTTTAGGGTTTTAGGGTTTATGGTTTAGGGTTTTAGGGTTTTAGGGTTGGGGTTTAGGGTTTTTGGGGTTTAGGGTTTGGGTTTGGTTTTTCGGGTGTTTAGGGTTTCGGGTTTTTTAGGGTTTCGGGTTTAGGGTTTAGGGTTTAGGGTTTTTAGGGTTTCGGGTTTTGGGTTTTGCGGTTTCTCGGTTTCGGGTTTTTTAGGGTTTCGGGTTTTTCGGGTTTCGGGTTTAGGGTTTAGGTTTTAGGGTTTTGAGGGTTTATGGTTTTGGGTTTTTAGGTTTTAGGGTTTTTCGGGTTTAGGGTTTAGGGTTAGGGTTTTTAGGGTTTCGGGTTTAGGGTTTTCTCCTTTAGGGTTTTTAAGGTTCGGGTTTAGTGTTTGGGTTTTTTCGGGTGTTTTCGGTTTTTCGTTTTTAGGGTTTAGGGTTTTTTCGGTTTGGGTTTCCGTTTAGGTTTAGTTTAGGTTTTAGGGGCGTTAATTTTTTCTCTCTCTTCATTTTCTCTCTCTAAAATTCTCTCAACTTTTTTTGGTTTTGGAAGATAAGCTATCATTTGAATGTGATTTTCACGTCCCTCTGATTCTTCTTTTTTCATCCAAATTTAAAGTTGATTGTATTTTTTTAGAGAGATCAAAGAGACCTTTCGGCCCTTTCTCCCTCGAATGGTTAACTTTTGTTACTGTGCTCTCTGGCAGCAGTAACACATGGGTTTTCCTTTCATATCCTCATCTCCAAGCTTTTATCCTTTGGTTGGGTCATGTTCAATGGCGATTGTAGCAACTACCACTATGTCCGTCCTCCGAACAGTAGCGCAAATTTTTTCTGGATCTTTGCGAAGAAATCGGTTGCTCGGCTATGGAGGCAGTAGATCACGCAATTTTTTCAGAATTCTCCCGGGATTTTGGCCAGGAGCGCCGCCTTGCAGCCCGCGCTGGCAGCTTGGTTGCTCAGGTTCCAAGCTTGAAGATGATGACGTGGCTCCTCGTTAGTGGGCCATCTTTTGCCTTTCGAAGCATGGGCCTTTCTGTTTTCGTTGCGTGTTGGAGACTTCACCTAGTGGCAGTAGCAAATGGTCTCACCTTTCACGTGACAATAGCAGAATTTTGTGCAGTGCATGACAGACGTAGTAGCTTTGGGCAGAGAGCCTTGCGTGATAGGTCTCTTATTTCATGCTCAGCTTTGTGGGTGCGAGCTGGAAAAATTTCACATGTGAAGATACACATGCCTCGGCGAGTTAAAAAAAGCTGGGTCTTTTTCCTTGTTGGTTTGTGGGAAATTCATGCTTGGGCAGAGAGCTTATTGATTTATTGAAATTGACGTGTGTGGACTCCTGCAGCTAGTGCCTTTGACTCTTTGAGAATTGACATGCGTTTTTCTTTAAGCTTCATGGGCTTGGGAGGGAAGCCCAATTTCCTTCAACGTGACTGCAATATGGCCGAACCCAGGTTATGTTTTCTCGTGGGCTATCCGTTTGGCTTCTTTGGCGAGTGGGCTAATTATCTTATTTTTAATTTGCAACATGTGCTTAGATTTGGATTTCAGGCCTGCGTGCCTATCTTCCCTTTCCTTTTGTGGAAATTGGCCTGCGTGCCATTTTAAATGTTTTGGGCCTACGAGCCTATTTTCTTTCATCTTCTTTTTGGGGAATTAGGCCTATGTGCCACTTTCTCCAATTTTGGGCCTGCGTGCCTAATGGTTTGGTTGTAAACTTTGAGCTTTAGCTTTTTGACACTTGGGGCATGCCCTATAGCACATTGTAATTTATTTTACCTATGGAATACACTTAACTTTTCAAAAAAAAAAAAAAAAAAAAGTTTAGGGTTTAGGGTTTAGGGTTTAGGGATTTAGGGTTTTAGGATTTAGGGTTTAGGGTTTTGGGGTTTAGGGTTTTAGGGGTTTAGGATTTAGAGTTTTTAGGATTTAGGGTTTCGGGTTTAGGGTTTTAAGGTTTAGGGTTTAGGTTTAGGGGAGCTCATTTGGTCAATTTTTTCCTCTCTCTACATTTTCTCTCTCTTCAAAATTCTCTCAACTTCTTCTTGGAAATTTTGACACTCTCACCATTGTTGTGTGATCCTCGGACTGCCGAGTCAACAAGTGTGTTAGAGTTTCAATCAATTCCTTTTTTGAAGTCTATTTTCGCCGGTTTCATCTGAGATTTCGCGATTCTTTCGAATTTTGGGAAATTGAGTTGAAGATTGAGGAGGGAGAGAGGAAGGTTGACGAGCTCCCCCCACCGATTGTTAAAATTCATCCTGCTTCTTATGGAGGCCAAGGTGGATTTGCGTGATCAATGAAGCTGGTCAGTTTTGACTGATTCTCGTGGTTTTGAAGATCAGAATTTGAGTTTGGGCTGCGTTGACTTGCTTTGACCATCACCCATCTTCATGCTGTTCTTCAGAAATTTCACGGTTTGATCTTCTTTTTGGGGGAAATCTTGGAAATTTTCTGTTTGTCACGTGAGGCAATCTGTCACGTGCATGAACCTGGACGCATTTATGGTCGGATTCGGTGCTGTTTTGCTCCTCGCTGACCAGTTCTTTTCCAGATTTGATGAAGCTGTTTGATGAGCAAATTGATCTTTGCGAATTAAATGAATTTCCTCGGGGTTTCATCGTAACCAGATTTGGTTTCGATATACAAATTTGGACGTTTTTGGTGATCAATTTCAGGATTTGGGAATTTGATCTGGTGTGTTCTTCACAATCTTCATCAGGTTCTTCGTAATTTCTGGGTTTGATCTTGTTCTGAGTTAACTCAGTGAAAATTTTTGTTAGTGGACTTTATGCGGCTTCTTAGGCTTGCTGCTGGCGTTTTTGGGCCTCCTGAATTGGGCCGGTTTCGACTGGATTAGAGGCTATAAGGGCGTTTTCGGCTTGTCACGTGTGCTTTTAAAAATGCACGTGAGGGACTTAAAATGATTGACGATTGGGCTGACATTTGGGCCTATTTTCACGTTTTAAAAGAAGATGAAAAACTTCAAATTGTCGGCACAAATTTTGCCATTGGGCCGTGTTTGGGCTGCTACTTTTCTTTTGGTTGAAAACCGAAAGTAAGGGAACCTGATTTGGTGGAGCTGGTGGTTTGATCTAAGGTTCGCTGATTTCAAACTAACAGTCGGTTTCTGGAAAGCCAACTTGACGGTTCTGGTGGCTGCATTAACTTCAGCCAAATTTGTTGGTTTTGATGGATTCTGTTTGGGGCTGGGTTACTGGATTGGATCTAAACTTGATCCCCGATTTTGGTTGCCTTTGGTGATCGGATCTGGGATTTTGTGCTGGTTTGACTGGTGCTGGCCTCAGGATGTTCATCATGAACTTCAAAATGTTATTCAAATATTCATGTGCTTGATCCTACTTTGGATCTATTTTCAAATGACAAATTCTGTTTGTTGCGTGAGTTTCATCTTGCGCGTGGCCAGTCTGTACTGGGCTTGAAAACACGAGTTGGGCCTGATGGTGTTCAACGGGCCTGTGGGCCTACTCATTGCTTGTTCAAGCAAGTGCATCATTAAAATGAGCTTGTGGGTGGATGGCTGGGGGCACTCGTTCCACAAAGCTGATAGGATCTGGGCTGCTTGAACTGAGCATCTCTTCAAACCGAGCTGCCAAGCTTTTGAAATCTGAGCTAGCTAGCCTCACCTCTCCTCTCAGAAACTCTGTACTCTCACACGGCTGTTTAGGATTCTTGTCTGCGTGTGGTTTCGGTTGCGTAGCACCTTCTGTTATAGCATTCCATTGAGCAGTAGCGCTTTGATCTGGAGAGGAGCCAGAACTCAGTGAAGAAATCAATGGTCTCGGGCTTGACAGGGAGGAAGATCGCATCGTCATCACATATCGGTCAGTGTCTTTGAGCATCATATCCCCTTTCTCCGTCATCTTCAATTTCATTGGGTGATGTAGCAGCCTTGCATTAGCCAAGTCTTG